>JAOTOM010005082.1:375000-632500 GCA_034440615.1 Ashinkailepas kermadecensis | reverse complement strand
TCTTCTGTAGCCGTAATCACATTATGCACAACTGTGCCGGAACAACCAGGAACGGCTGCATCGCCATTCATGCAAATCCGCGTGGATTAGCTATCAACAAAAATGTCATGCGATTGCAGGAGGTTTCGGGACTGTTGTCTCAGCTACATGTGATCTGGTGACAAATTGAAGCGTACTCATGTTACTCGCACCTTGACCTGTGCTCAACACAGAAAGGCGCAGCTTCCTGTGGCTACACCACAACGCGCCGCAGAACAGCGGAGGAGAAGCAGGCTTTCACCGAGCAGAGCTGCATTTCTTTGTCTTTTTTTAATGTACAGCAATCCGAGAGTATTATGTCCAAGATCGAAGTTCCATGCTTTGTGACGATGAAATCTAAGATAATGACACAGACTACGTGATAAAGACAATTGCAACACAATGGTCTCTGACAAAGGAATGGGGAAACGTGTGCCGCTGTGCGAAAAAAAAACAGTGCGTTGTACTGCACGGCAAAATATTGTTACCTTACCTCGCGTTATATGATCAGGTCACCCGCACCGATTTTATATGTGAAGAGCATATATTATATATTATGCACATGAGAATTAGTGAACTAAAACTAATTTTGTATAAATAGATCTTTGATTAATCAAATATAGCTATGAATCAATCTTTGACCTTTCCTATTTGGCATAGTCATTTACATTTTCAAGGTCACAGGGTTATTGGCGTATGTTGACATTTTAGACCCCATGCACGTGTGTTTTAAAAACTGGATGCACACTAAGCCCGCCATCATGTTGGTGTGTTCAATATCGTAAAAGTGCATCAGTGCACAGCTCACGAATAGACCGTGCAAGCTCCGCCACCTCATCCCCTCCACGAGTTCATCTGAACCGAGGTAACAGAATTAACTAAGCTGCACTAACCCAACCTAACCGAACCTAACCTCACCTAACCTAACCCAACCTGACCTAATTCAACCTAACCCAACCTAACCTAACCTAACCTAACCTATCATGACCTGACCTAACCTAAGCAAACCTCATTTGGTGTAACCTTCTCTGTCCTTTTCTACCTTCATTTCCATACTTCCTATAGCACAGCTGCAATTCCCGGTAGGCAGCGTAAGTTACGTTCACCTAGCAAATGCTTCCCACTGTAGCTTGGCTGGCGTGGCAGTACGAGCGATTAATAGTAAAAGTATTCATAGCATACGTGTAGACCGTGTAGGATACTCCCTACTCCCCGGTCTGATCTGAACCCAGGTAACACGAAATTAAATAATCTGCACTAACCTAACCTAACCCAACCCAACCCAACTCAATCTAGCCCATTATCACTAAGCCTATCCTAACCTAACAGGGCCTGACCTGACCTAACCTAAGCAGACCTCATTTGATCGGATCTGCCTGCCCTTTTCCAACTTCACTTATATATTCCTTATAACACAACTGTATTTCCCTGGATACACCATAAGATATATTGACCTATATAAAATCCTTCCCACGGTAGCTTGGTGGTGGTGGTCGTGGTGGTACAGGTCGCACGTGGTAGCACGTGAGACCTGTATAATTTTCAACCGATGAAGTTGGCTCCAGCAAACCCACCGACCCATCCATACAATGAGCCAGCTGAGAAGGCCGAAAATGATGGTTGGTAATGCTTCAGGGCAGCCTTGATGGTAGGAAAAGTAGTTTCGATGGGGAAAATATAAAGGAATCGTGGGAATCACAACAGTTGGGGCAATGTGTGCATATCGCTTTTTATTCATGCACGCTTCAATGGATGTATACCAAAATATTGGCGCTACCACGCAACTCCAATATTTTAATTTCCTTCCCAATGGTGACCCCATACTGGTATTCGCTTCTTGAATTTGGAGAGTACTAATAACTTCACGATTCAGCGTCAGTGTACACCGCTACGTGAAATCAATGTGATTGAATCACATGTTGGCAACATCAATAATTCTACGAAGCCTTCACCTATCTACACAGTAGCATGCATGTGCCTGAGCCCAGCGGCCTTGACGAGGACTTCCAATGAGATGCCCAGTCCCGGAAATAAATCAAGGTAAGCCAATCTGACAGCAAATCTGTCTTGTCCTCGCGCTCTGTATGAAGGTCTTGGCCTACCAAGGTGATGTCTTCATAGCGCAGTACTGCACGGCCGCCAACATTCAAAATAGCCTTATGTGAAGTGTTTATGCAGTAGGGAAATGACAGGTGAGCCATTCCATACGACCTCAACCGGTGCAGTGTACAATTCAACACCACACCCCTCATATTTCGTCTATATTTTGTCAAGGAGTTACCTTAGGTCCCGGACACGATTCTGAGACTTTTTGGTCTTTCTGACCATTGGTTTGTCCTGCATGGCGACGTAGAGTATGACGTCATACCACGAAATCACTTTTTAAACTGCGGTACCTCTGGTATGAAGAATTAATTCTGAGATCCGAAAACTGCTGTTGGGTGGCAAAATACAGTACTCTAGCATGCATCAGTATATTTATTTTCACACTTTTCCAAAACTATTTGGAATCAAAACATGGATTACAATTTTGATTGGTAAAAACACCCTTCTCGATTTTCTTTACAACGTCGATTTTAATTATACGCTCGATGTTTCCCCCGCATGTCATTAATCAATAGAGTGGGACCTCAACTCGAACAGTGTGCAAACAATCTGCAAATATCTGTTCGAGTAAATCTGGTAAATGTTGTGTTGGCTGTTCGGCTGTTCGGTCCATGTCTGTTTGTTTAATGTAAGTTAACTCAATTCCTGTGGGAATGATGCGCCAACCAATTTTAAACCAGAATCGCAACTATATTTCATAAGGATAGATAGTAAAAGGTCGCAAGTATTATGATAATTCATATATATAGCAAACTATATTGTCATTATTCGTGTTCTAAATTTCCGCTTTCAATGGTGGAAGTGGGGAATTACCTACAGATGGCCCACCCTAACCTGTGCGCTTGTGGCAATGATGGAACCTTCTGAGCTTTTGGAGGAACAGTTGACCATCCCGCCGAAATGTTGCCTGAATTTCGCATGGTGTCACGTTAGGCGTCATGGGCGGACGTAATACCGGTGACGCCGCTCTTGTGGTGGGTTTGTGAAGAAACACCGCCAGAGTGGGCTTGCTATGATTAATGCTATATTATAGTTTCTAGAGGAGGTGCAAGTAATTTCCAATGGTCACATTTCAACAACATTGAAACAAGCTCTCTTATGATGTGTAGTTCGTTTTATTATCAAATCATTTCACCCTGTCACTTTGTCCTTAGAGTGAAATGGGAGCAATTGGCCCCTCAACATCTTGTAATAAAAACGTTTCATACATCTTCTGTGTGATGTGCTGACAATTTCCAATGTTCTTAACTAAACGAAAATCGAACGTGCTACATTTTTATATCATCTTGAAAAACTTCCATGCAGCTTGAACTCTGTCACTTTTGCACTCAATTCCAGAATTTGTGTCCCAAGTTATCACATTGTATTCCTTTAAATTGTATATCAGATGTTTTACATTACCGAATTAATTTCTAATGGTCTCAAATAAACTGGCATAAAATCGCCTGCTTTCTGATGTCATACTCGACCACTTTTATAGATATTTAACCCTGTCATTTTTGCACACAATTTCAGGATTCAGTTGTTGTTCAGGATTCAATCAGATGTTCTACATTACCGAATTAATTACCAATGGCCTCAAATAAACCGGAATAAAAGCTGCTGCCATCTGATGCCATAGTCGACTACTTTTATAGATATCTAACCCTGTCATTTTTTGCGCTCAATTTCAAGATTTGTGTCTCGAATTATCACATTGTATTCCTTTAAATTGCATATCAGATGTTCTACATTATCGAATTAATTTCGCTGCCTTCTGATGCCACACTTGGCTATTTTTATAGATATCTAACCCTTTGACTTTTGCACTCAATTCCAAGATTTCTGTCGCGAATTATCATATTGTATTCCTTTTAATTGCATATCAGATGTTCTACGTTAGCCAATTAATTTCCAAATGTCTCAAATAAACCGACATAAAATCAGCTGCCTTCTAATGCCATACTCGACTACTTTCAACGATATCTAACCCTGTCATTTTTTACCTTTTAACATGAAGCTTTCCGGCATTATTGAGGTTCTGGCATGGCTCGATGCACGTCCAGCGCCGACGGTTGCTGCCCAGAGGATCCGTAGGGCCGCCGAGCGGTGGCACGACAAAAAGTAAAGTTCCACCCTTCAACAATACAAAGCAACATCGATTCTGCCACGCCAAAGTGGTGTAGGTGAAGTTCACGGTTGTAGATGCATTCTTTCCATTCAACGCCCATAAGCATAATATTCTTAAACAATATCGAGAAAACCTGTCGGGTTCAACTCCAGTGGTGGCGGAACTCATGTCAGGCACATCGCCTTTCGCTTCAAATATGAAAATCTACCTGTAACTTTGGCGTTGGGGTCCATTAACATTCAGGGAATGGTCCGCACCCCCAAGCGCGCCCCGCCAATTCCTTGAATGGCATCAGGAACCTACCTGTTTTCTTTCTTTTCGTGAGATCCCCCGATGTCCACATTAACATTGCGTCTGACGCCCAACTGAAGGTGTTGACTGGAAATATTGGGATAACAATGCATCTTGTCGCCCCCACCATCCACACATACTGATTCGATCAAGTTCCATTCCTAACTGATGAGAAAGTTTATTACAGTAACTTTTGAAACAGATATGCACCAATTAACAAAGAACACCTGCAGCAGTTCTATCTGCACACGTCTACATGCCAACGGTCTTAATGCACTGAATCATAAGAAAACGCCATGAAAAAATCAGCCCCAGGGCATGTTCTAAGGTATTCGTTTACCAATCGATACATTCTCACAAATAGGCCATCACTCACAGTGCACACTCGTATATAGGACACGTGGAAGAGGGACGGCTGGCGAACAATTCGCACCGGCGTAGATAATGAGATTGAAGTTAGCAAGAATGGAAAGTCAATCATATTACGATGCACGTTTTGGATGAACATGATGTGTTGCGACCTGCGTGTCTTTATTGTAATCAATTCGTTGTGTTGCTATTGGGGTTTAGTGGCGCACCAACTGCGTGGGTTATGCAGCGCCATTGTAATCGTTTTAAAATCTCGAATCGTCACAAGGTTCTTTGCCGTGATAGATAGCGAGGAAGTGCCACTCACATGGCAAGTTGAAGTTCTCCGTATGAAGGCAGATGTTTCTGATGAATTTACTTTCGTATTGAATGGAGCATCCGTCCGTGAAGTAGTGCAACTGTATGTTTAAGTTTCGGGATTTAGCACGCTTCTTCTGCCTGAAAGTTGTACATATATTGAGTAGGTTCCATGTTGGATGCCGTCGCTAATAACATAGTAACTTTTGGCAGTAGCTGCTTCAACGGCAACTGCCGTATAAGCGACAAATGGGTGAATAGTTGCCTGTGCGTTCTCCCGTTGGTACCCCTGCGCAGCATCTTGAACCACAACGGAATAGTCTTCGGAAAAGTCCCCCATGCTTATCACATCATCCGGTGGAAGCCCGCACTTTGGGCTCTTGAGGTAGCTGTTCTGGGCGTGCGCTAAGATAATGGTGCCATGTCAGATTGGCAATACCATGTTAGTTACACCATGAATAAGTGCACAAATTGAAATGTCACACAAAATTTGTGTACGAAAATATTTCTAAATTTCGGAACATTTATTGATACATGTATCTTGATATATTGTATCGTGGCACACCGTAGTAGTTTTTGGATGTAAGAAATCTTCCCCGTTGTAGATACATGAACTAAAAATGCTCAGTGTGTGGTATGAACATTTTTTAAACTCAACGTACATGAGAAACTGCTGGTCAGAGGAACAGAAAAAAAAACTTCCAAAATCGGGTTCAGGGACTAAGGATAATGCCTTCGCCAAAGTTGAAACAAAATATGAGGGGTATTATCGACCGCTTGAGTTGGTGTGGATTGACCCAAATATAATTTACACCGGCGCGTACTATGACTACGATTTTGATAACATAGAAGTATTATCAAAATCATTCCACTCAATTAGGAATGATGGACGGACAAAGGAAGTGTGTTCAATGGGTGAATGGTTCGCATTTGCCTTCATGGCCATTCACCGCACCAATCGAAATACACAGCATGTCATTTCAATACTGCGGAATAAATGCGCTGTCCAAATCGTATTACCCCAGCCAATTAGACAGGGCTGCAAGAGTCAAATAGTTTGAAGGGTCAGGCTAAGTTTATGCCATGCTGAGTTATTTATTGTCGTAATTGCCTTGACCACGATTGAAATGACCCGACGTTCATTGATTGGAGATCATCCAATGATTTGATTATCATCCAATCTTGACAATCACAGTGCTACTCACTGAATAATAGCTTTGCCATCTAAACCTCATGCTTCAACGTCTTCACTGCCTCCCTTGCTGACCCGCTTCATTTGCATCCCTTCACATATTGCATGTAGGCATACGTGATCAGTGAGCATATGACTGACCATTGTTATGGTGCCATGCAGCATTTGCGTCGGCTGACTTTGCCTTGGGACAGCGATGCCATTATAATGCGTCATGACCATGTCGACATCGGGTGACTACAAGGGACAGCGATGCCATTATAATGCGCCATGGCCATGTCGACATCCGGTGACTACAAGGTACAGCGATGCCATTATAATGCGTCATGACCATGTCGACATCGGGTGACTACAAGGGACAGCGATGCCATTATAATGCGCCATGGCCATGTCGACATTGGGTGACTACAAGGTACAGCGATGCCATTATAATGCGTCATGACCATGTCGACATCCGGTGACTACAAGGTACAGCGATGCCATTATAATGCGCCATGGCCATGTCGACATCGGGTGACTACAAGGGACAGCGATGCCATTATAATGGGCCATGGCCATGTCAACATCGGGTAACTACAAGGGACAGCGATGCCATTATAATGCGCCATGGCCATGTCGACATCGGGTGACTACAAGGGACAGCGATGCCATTATAATGCGCCATGGCCATGTCGACATCGGGTGATTACAATGGGCAGCGATGCCATTATAATGCGCCATGGCCATGTCGACATCGGGTGACTACAAGGGGCAGCGAATGATGCACCGTGGCCATGCAGACATCAACTACAAAACGAGATATAACGAGGGGGCACTGGGGGGCATGCGCCCCCATGAAAAGTGGTGCTCCTCTGATCGGGAAAGACGCCCCTCCGAGAAGGCTTGGGTGCACAGCCCCTTCCTCCCCCCGCTCCCCTCCAGAACATTTTTTCAGCCAAAGGCGACTTCCTGACAGGAAAAGGTCCTCTTTGAGAGGAAAAGGCGCCACTTCAGTGTGCTCGAGTGCACTCCCCCCCCCCCCCCTCCACCCGCGCTCAACGAATTTTCAGCCGAAGGCTGAAAGGAGACAAGTGTCCCCTCCATGAGAGTTCTTAGATCCGCCCCCGCGACTACCTATCATTGCACCGTGTCCGCGAGTCGACACCGTCACGTTCCCAGCAACTACAGCATGCCTCGATTGCCTATCTATGATGACCACACCGCCCACTAGACGATCGTTACCATCGCTAACTGAGTGAACGTTGCCATTCCTGTCTCAATTACCGCCTCGGCTGACCCGAAGATCTGCGCCGTGTGAGTCACGATTCACATCACTGTGCCACTGACCATTTGCATGCCTCCCATTTCAAGCCCGCATGCCCATATCTGCATTACCACAATCACCACAGGTATCCGAACCTCGTTGGGCATTATCATCGGTGGCTTGATGTTTTCGTTACCTGTAAGTCGGTTGCAATTGCCATTCACGCCAAGATTGCCCTTATCCACTTGGCCGGCACATGGATTCGGCATGTCTTCTCAGAAAAAAACAGCCTGCTTCCACAAAGTCGTTAATCCCAAACAGTCCGTCTTATTCACGATTAGCCTTCGTGTTCCCCAGTGTTCAGAGGGCGTCACCGCAGAGCGTGGCCCTCCCTGGAAAACCGCCTGTGACAGGATGTGGGTTCGAGTCTCGTAGGTCGCTCACTACACGAGCAGGCAATCCCAGCTTGCGGATGGCGAAGTGGACGGCTGGAATGCTCAGAAAGGTCTCGCCCTGGTGGCCTTGATAACTACGAAATTCCGTTCACCTGCGGTTCGTATTCTGATTGTCGGCTCATGCACCAAACTGGCCACAGCCCTCCGCAAGGAGCAAGGCCTGCGGGCAGCCCGCTGGCATGCTTAGCATTGGCTCAGTGTCACACAGGCACTGGCAGCCGCCTCGTGCAGTGATACGCAGCTCATTCTGCAAACAGCAGCGGCCTCCATCAGCACGCTTCCGCTGCTTCCGTGTGTTCAGGGTGCACAGTGACATCGCCTTTCCCATGACACCCTCACCGGCCATATGCATAATCCCGGAAAGAGGCTTTGGG
Source organism: Ashinkailepas kermadecensis (assembly GCA_034440615.1). Lineage (NCBI taxonomy): Eukaryota > Metazoa > Arthropoda > Thecostraca > Neolepadidae > Ashinkailepas > Ashinkailepas kermadecensis. The sequence continues at coordinate 624,045 of JAOTOM010005082.1, read as the reverse complement.
ATCATCAAAAAGGGCACAAGTCTTTGGTCACGAACGGTGGAGAAGTCCGCGTGAATTTACTTCCACCATTTAACGACAAACATTCACCTGAACGGTCCGGCTCGGTCCGACAGTAGCATGGGAATTAAAAACATGAAGGCTGATGGCTTAATAAGAGACGCGGGAGCACAGCTTGGTTAAAACTATGAAGGGAAGATGAGAGGAGAAGAGAAAATGAGCCTCAAACACCCTAATCAACGATATATCCTGAGTTCTGGAAATGGGCTTGTGGTTTGCACGGTATTAGAAAGTTGAGCAACCGAATTAATTTTCAGGGCCAAATGTCAACCTGATTTATTCGGTCGCTTCGCATTTTGTGTTATCCGCCCAAACGTACAAAAATCTGGTATCGATCGATAGCCCCTGGTGAACACTCGAGTAACATTTCAAGCTGGGACATGTCACGGTCAGACCTCGATGTCAAAGGTTAAGTTGACTTTTCTCGACGTCCTCGCGCTTCGTTGCTATGGCTTCAATTTTCATAAAGTGGGTATCATTCGACTTGCCGTGAGGTACCCTAGCAGACGGTACATAAATACAACTAGCTGAAAAGGTCAAAGGTCAAATTCATTTCTTCGGTCGCTTTGCATTTCTTCGTTTTCGCCCCAAGTTACCCAAATTTAACATCAAGCGATAACCCTCGAGCAACATTTAAAACTGGAATATGTCAAGATCAAACCTCAAGGTCAAACGTTCATTTGAATTCTTCGATGGGCTCGCGTTTGATCACTGTAGTATACTCGGCGGCGGTCCGGTACCAACTGGTTTATTGAGCACTCGGGTCACGGGACAACGAATGGGTCAGCATGCCCCGCGGCGGCGGACCGCGCGCAGAGGCGGCGCCAGGTTCTGAGTGGTGTCACATCGAATGTGGGTCAACACACATCATCACAATCACTATAGCTTCCATTTGCACAAAATGGGAATAATTAGACGTGGCTTGTTTTGCGTGATCAGAATGTTTAGATATGGAAATAATTACGAAGGTCAAAGGTCAAGCTATCGAGTTGTCAAGCTTCGATCACCTCACAATTTTTTTCGTTTTCGCACGAACTTACCCAAATATGGTATCAAGCGAAAAGTTGGTGTCATTCTACGTGGTCATTCTACTTGCCGTATGGGGTCAGAAAGTTGAGAAATCGAACTAATTCAGAAAGTCTGGAATACCTGGTGTGGGTGCAGTGATTGAGCATAACATGATAATATCCGCACAAAGTTGGGAAAACGATGATAGAAGTTAGACCTCAAAGACACAATTACAAGATTTTACAAGATGTTTCTCCATTTCTATCTGCTCGTCATGAACCCAGCATCATTTTACGCTACTTTTCATCTAAATCTATTAACAACTTTTCATTTTACAGCATTTCATTACAGGGCCAAAATGCATGGGAGCGGGCGGCGCGCTCGATCTTTTGCCCACATACCGCTGCTCCATGCGGGACCGGCCGGAATAGGACGCGGAGCGTGCGGCGGGCGGCGAGTCGCCTGTCTAGTTATATATAGAGGTCAATGGTTTGCGTAGATAAATAACAAAATGTCTCGTTTCATCTAGCGTATTTTTGGTTGTAAGGAGGGGAGGGGGACACACCTTTGCTACACCTCTGATTGTGATAGCAGACATGCATGCCCTATTTGACTAGTAGCTCCCCGAAGAAATCCGTCACAACCTGCTCGGACGACGTCTCATTGCTGGCATTTAATTTACACTGCCACATTGCTGTTCTGGACATACAAATATACAAACATATTTGTTTACAAGTCGTCCGCTTTCTTCTCAATGGCTCAACGGAAGTTGTCAAGTGTGCAAGAGAAGCCACACGTAAATGCGTACGATTTATAACCGGCCGGAGTTCATAAGAGAACCATGCTATAATCAGGGGCGGATCAATGAATTAACATTAGGGAGGGGGCGCTTGTCTGGAGGAGCGCCATATCTTTGGAGGGGACCACTGAGTAAGTACCAGGATGGCGACTCTGGATGTAAAAATAATCGAGGGGAGGGGGAAGGCGAGGTGCACCCGGCCTTCCAAGAAGGGCGCCTTTCGCTCCAGGGCGAGCGTCGGACTGAAAAATTCGAGAGGTGCACTCGAACCTTCTCGGAGGAGGGCCTTTTCACGGCCGGAGCAACGTCACCTTCCATGGGGTGGGGGGGGCACAGGCCACAGCACCACCACTTGCATCCGTCCCTGGTTGTTATTGCATCAACATGTCTGCCGTAAAACAGGAAAACATTTTAAAAAATCATGTAAGTCCATGTTTGCTACAACAGAACCGGTCGTTCCATATTTTTTGTTTTCCCTTTACAAGAGGGTAAAGTTTCATGTATTTACAGCATTGCTCTATGATTGTCAAATCTGGCCAGCACATACGCAACTAAGATGGGCGTGTTCTACTTTTCAAAAAGGTTTTCCGAGCACGTTCGTCTTAGGCTATTTCCGTTCTGTGATGAAATTTACCTGAGTGATTCCATTCTTGGGATTTTTGGTCGTTAATTTTAATATCCGAGCGTAGATGAAATTATCGACTCAAAGTCCCATCTAGTACACTGGCTTGTTATTGGCCCGGGAGTAGTGGGTGCTGTCAGCGCGTTATTTTCTGTTTGTATTTGAGCTTGAGTGATGAAACAAAAATATCGCATTGCCCATTGTCTGCTCTATCATTGATATATAGTTTTAATCCTGTCAGCATGGGGGGGGGGAGGGGCGCTTCAGCCCCCTATCAGAAAACTTACTACCTCACCCTAACTAAGCACATGATGCCCTTGTGACTTTGGGACTATTTCTTTACATCAATTTGAAGATTAAAAAAATTAGTTACAAGAGCTGAAAGTCGAACGATGACTTTGCCATCTATTGGCCAAAACTTGCAACAATGTTCCGTCACTTACGCATGATTCGCGGATAAATTTCCGAATATTGCGTAACCTGACATGACCTAAGGTGACTTGAGATAAAAATATAGTAGATTATAATAAAGAAAGGCAAATACCCCTTCCTAACTCAAACTTGACTTTTTACGGTGAAGTTAAACATTTTCTGTTTATTGGACACTCACCTAGTTTTCTCACACTATGACTTTCATAGGTCACGGATCAAGGTTATCTTTTCCGGTTACGTAAATAACATACATGTGCACGTGTGCATACATGCATGTATATATATATAGATATACGTGTGTGTGCGTGTGTGTGTGTGTGTGTGTGTGTGTGTGTGTGTGTGTGTGTGTGTGTGCGCGCACGCATGGGTGTAGCCACGGTTTCGAAATTGGGAGGACAAACCAGGGACGCGGTAAGTTCGGACAGGATATAGGGGTACCCCATCCCCCCCCCAAACAAAAACAAAATCCTTGGGTTTCAGCCACTTTATTTTCAACGTCTGGTTTTTAGCTTCACCATTGTTAAAAATAATATTTTGGGGACAAAAAGTTCCACCAAAATTAGCAGTTGCACTCCTTATCACTGCCTGTGAACATCTAGCTTTATGTCGTATTTGCTGGTCCCGATTTCACCATCACCACAGAGCAATGCTGTAAGTACGTTAAACGTTGCACTCTTGTAGCAGGCAAAAATAAAGTATTGGACGATGATTTTATTGTAGTAAATATAGACATACAATAACCTTTCCCATGCTTTCCTGTTTTACGGGGAGACATTTCGATTCAATGACAACCAGGGCGGATAAACGGTATGGCACTGAGGGCATGTTCCACCCACATGGAAAGTGGCGTCCTTCCGGCCGGGAAAAGGCGCCCCTCTGAATAGGTCCCAATGTACCCGCTCTAATTTTTCAGCGAAAGGTGCCCATATGAAAGAAAAAGGTACCCCCTTGGGAGGAAAGGCACCCCTTCGGGAAGGACCGAGTACAACCCGCCCCCTCGAATCTTTCAGCCAGAGGCGCCCCTCCAGGTGCTTTCGCAGTGGCGCCGCTCCAAAGAAATGGCGCCCCTCCAGACAAGTGTCCTCATGACAATTCCTGGACCCACCCCTGATTACAAGATTGCTCTCACACGGTATGAATTCCGGCTGGCTATAAAATCGTGCGCATTGACGTGTGGTTCCACTTGCAAATTGAGTTCCACTTGCAAACGAAAGAAATTGAGAGGGTGCAAATCGCCACTTTTTTAGAAATTGTGTGGGGGGGGGGGGGACATGTCCCCCAGCCCCCCAGTAGTTACACCCATGTGTGTGTGTGTGTGTATGTGTGTGTGTGTGTGTGTGTGTGTGTGTGTGTGTGTGTGTGTGTGTGTGTGTGTGCGTGTGCAAGCTTCGTGAAAATTCATTGAAGGGTTTGGAAGCTACAGTGGGAGGCTGGAGTTCTGAGATGATCAGATCAGCACAGTGCATATAGGGTTAACAAATTTGCTCCTGTACAGTTGACTGCAAAAGTGTGGCAATCGCTCTTAACGCGCCATAAAAAGTCTGCTCCTTCAGTTTTATTGTACATCGCAGAAATGTCAACACATCCAAACACCTCGGCACGGCGCTCTTGATCGTCCAGGGGTTAGGACATAACAGCACATGGTGTCGACATGCGGTTATGCACTCAAGCTCAACTACGAACAGAAAAACCGGCACGCTGACAGCACGTACCACTCCCGGGTCAATGGGATACTAGCGTGCTGGACGGGACTTTGAGACGATGACGTCATCTGCTGCTCGGAGATTAAAACTACCGACCAAAAGTCACAAAAATGGAATACCATGGGTACATTTCATCATGGAACGGAAATAGCTTGGGGCGAACGTGCTCGGAAAACCTTTGTGAAAAGTGAGACACGCTAGTGTACATAGGCAGTGAGAAGCAGTGAAACTTGTGAAATAAAGGTTCCGCGAACATTATTTCGCTGAACCTTTCCCCATATTTCAGTTTTAACAACGGCAAATCTGAAAACCAGACTTTGAAAATGAAGTGGTTGAAATCCGGTGATTTTGTGTGTGTGTGGGGGGGGCTTACCTCTCTAGCCTGCCCAAATTTCCCGCGCCCCTGGTTTGTCTCCCGCCAATTTCAGAACTGTGGCTACACCCATGGACATTGCAATGCAAATTTCAAAATACAAAAATGAAGTGGAAGCCAAAACACATCTTATGTGGATATACTGGTCTTCTAAAAAAATCCGGTTCCGTCCCTATCCAATTGTCCGCTTCACAATCCCGGATAGAACAGCCCTGGGGAGCAATGAGGTGCTTGAATTGAACCAAAGGTTATATTGAATCTCTAAAAACCCTTTCGGACTTGTAACAACACGAAAATGATTTTGAGCCAGTATTGTCGCAATCAAATATGTCTAGGATTTTAGATAGCAAGGGCGTCACCACGGCGTAGGCCGAGAGGTGACGTATCCCTAACAAACTTATGTGAAATGTTCAATTACGCTCGTGGCGTCGCATGGAAAAAACGACCTTCTCACCCCAATCCGTGGCCAAAATCCGTGGCAACCCACGTAGTAGATTGCAGCAGGAAACTACAATTTTATATGACACAAAAACTGTCATCTTGGGGTCGGTGGGCATGGTCGTTGGTAGAGACATATTCGCGTTTGTTTCCCCATGATTTATCACTGGATCTGTCGTAGCTTACGATGGTGTAGGGCATGTCTTTTCGTGTCCATAAGTGTGTTCATGCCAGTTGTTTTTATTCGATAAATTATCATTCTGCGGTGCCGTTACTGAGAAACTATAGCTGTACAGATAGCTAATAGATGGCGGTAGGCGTTTAGAAGGATAAGCTTCCACACTTTTTAATCATATTTCTATATTCGTCATGCAGATGACTTGAGCGATAATTACAGGTTGGGTTGGTTTCATGAATCTCCTTTGCATGGATGAATTTCAACCTGTAGCGATTTAAGGACAGGGGAAAGCAGGCATCGACGTCTCAGTCTAACGGGTGGGTGACTGCTTTAGCACTCTTGAAAATCTGAAATTTGAATGTCCATCATTAAAGACATCATGTTCAGGTTTGATGACGTCCACAAACAGACGCAGGGCAAAGCCAGTGGATGGTCAATAAATAACTGGCGCTAACTAGTTACTGGTTGGGATAATTAATCACCTTCACGAGAGACTGGAGGAGAAATGATTCTCACAGCTATGTCCTCAACCAATGGGCAATATTCTAAACTCACTTGCAACCAACAACCTTGGGTGCATGTTTAGTGAATCTGAAAATGACAAGGTCATAATTCCGGTTGAAAAGGATTGGTTTTTCATAAAAAAAACCCCCAGGCCAGGGAAAAAACAAAGTTAATTTAGGTGGGGTGGGGGGAATAAAAAAAACCAAAAAAAAAAAATTAATAACTCCCCTTATTACGGGGGTATAAAATAAACGGGAAAAAACTACCCTTTTAAAAATAAAAATTAAAAGGGTGGTACCAGGGAAAAAAAAGTTAAAAAAGTTTCCCCCCGTGTACTTGGCAACCAAACTAATTATACGCTACACTGCAGCATGCACTATCCCAAAAACAACAACACATACACAAATAACATGCACCAAAGATGTGATTGCTGGATAAAGGCGCATGAACGTTTTCTTTTTGTTGGTTAATTCAGCTGCGAGCAGGACACCCACGAGACAGTTCGATCGAATAAAACGAAATAAACTGAACAGCGACATTCCGAGACCAGGTGAAAGACAGCATTATTAATTTCGGTGCTCTTGGCATTGCTTTGCATTAGCCTGCTCCTCTATGCACCGCCGCAAGTTACATATAGACGAACATTGCACAATTGTTACACGCCTTTCGATCAGAAATGGCAACTTCGTATACAAGTTCAAACTATGCTTATCACCACGGATGTTTTCATATTCCCGGGTGGTGCATGCGCAGTTGGGGACCAACAATTATTAATTTAAAAAGGGGGGGGGGAAAAAGGGGAACACATAACCAATCGCTATCGCTACCTACGCACGTCTCACCACTCAACGCTTCGGACCGCTGACGCCGACCAACCTTCCGGGACGCCAGGGACCGTTCCCGGCTCGACGCCAGAACTGCCGTTGCCAAATGCAAGACGCCGTATACCAGCCATCATCTACGAGCCACCCCCCCCACCCCCACACACCCCACACGCCCAAACACACACACACACATACGTACAGTACCCCCAACCTAACTCTCCGGCACTCCACCACTATCCAAACCTACTCAACCTCCAACCGCTCTCTCAAGCTCACCTGCTACATCTACTGAGCCGTCGACCTCTACTCTACTCTTCGAGATCTCGAAGACCTACATCAACTCTACTGATCCTCCAATCAACTCTACTCAGCTTTCTACTTCATCTACCTCATCTACCACAGTGGCCAGTGACAGTGCCTCTCCAGAGCAGTGCCCGTCTCTACTTCTACAACGCCATCTACTTCTCTACGCTCTACCAGGTCAGTCCGGCGGTGCTGCCACCCCTCCCACCGCGCTCCCCCCCCCCCCCCCCCCCCCTTTTCCCCTAGTGCCGTCTGCACGATCTTTTCTGATCTTTCTGACCGTGCTCTCTTCACGCACATCTCTGATTTCTTTGTGTTTTCTTCATCTTTATCTGCCCCTCTTTTGACAAACTGTCGGGCTTCCTTCACGCCCTTCTATACCCTCCGCCAGCCATTTGTACTGTTCTGTGTCGCACACACACCTGTCACACTCATCTTTTTCCAACACCACACACAACAAACACAGCCAACACCACACGCTTCAACACCATGAACACCAATACACCACCTACAGGCGAGTTCTTCATTTGCCGCCGGGGAGACGGGGAGCCCATGGGCTCCCTCGACCCCTGGCTGGTGGATGAAGAACTCGTCCGACAGACAGGAGCGCCCCTACACGCCAAACCTATGAGATCTGGGGCGCTCCTCATTCACGCCAACACCGACATAGACGGCCGCATACTCCCCACCATACATCACATACAAAACACCCCTATCTCGATCACTCCGGCCACACACATGAACACCTCACAAGGCACCATCAAGGCACGGGAGTTGGTCTGTATACCGGAGGAGACCCTAACCCGGAGGTTCCGGGAACAGGGCGTCTCCTCCGTGTACAGGCCGCCCCCACGCCACGGATACAACACCACGGACATACTGATTCTCACCTTCACAACACGTACACAACCCAAACACGTGAAGGCGGGCTACCTGCTTTTTCCGGTCACACCACGCGCACCCCTCCCGCGAAGATGCCGTAAATGTCAACGGTACGGGCATTCAACGGGGCGTGCCACAGCAACACCCACACCTGCGCAAATTGCGCAGGACAACACGACACAGACCACTGCACCAGCGGCGTGCGCAGCTGCGCCGCCTGCGGGGGGGACCACGCGGCGTCGGACGGGGGCTGCCCCCGATGGCAGGCGGAGCGGGAGGTGCTCCGCCAGGTCCACCTCGGGGGCATGGCCCTGGCCGACGCCAGAGCGTCGGTGTTTGGCCCGCGGGCGGCGTGGCCGCTCCGCCGCACAGAGCCGGGGAACCCACAACCACCACCACTATCACACACAGAATACCCGGCTCTGCCTGCACCCACGCCACACAAGCAGACAACGAATACATACACACCACAACCCGACGCACCAACACCAACGAACACCAACACACACCCAAAACACCCCGCAACACCAGGACACCCCATCACCCACCGACCACTACAAGCACCACCAGCCATCCCAACTCGCCTATCAGCACCCACCCCACCCTGCCACCCACCACCACCGCCACCACCCCACCAACCAGGAACCTCAACATCCCCTCAGGCCTCACTCACTTCAAACACAACGGACACATCACTGACACAGCACTCGCACACAGACACGGGGTCTGAACAGACAGACACCGAGCGCATCAACACCGACTCAGACGTCACAGTCCCCTGCACCCCAACACCACCCCCCTACCAACCACAAGTACCTCATAGGCCCACGAAAAGTACCAACAAAAAACACTCCCCCAAAAGACCACTCACGCGTGCCAACACCCACAGACAATGAACACAATACTCCAATGGAACACTCACGGACTCATTAGACACTGGCCAGAATTTAAACACTACGCATTACAAACACACCACACTGCACTATGCATACAGGAAACACACTTTAAACCCCATGACCCGTATCAATTCAACATCCCTCAATACACGCTACACAGACAAGACACACACAACACACACACATACAGATCAGGCGGAGTATGCACATACATTAGGAATACAACACCGCACCGCCTGATACCATTCAATACCACAGCAGACATATTACTCACGGAAATCCACCTACACAACACAGCTTACACACTCATCAACATATACGATCCCCCCTCGCGAACCACAGAAACCCTTTCGGAATTAAACAAGGCACTCGATCAAATTCACACACCCGTCATAGTCACAGGAGACTTCAATTCGCACCACCCACTATGGGACACCCGCACAACACGACCCGATCACAGAGCACTCACACTCATCACACTGGCTACACAACATAACCTCACAGTACTCAACACCGGATCACCAACATACCTCGTCCCAATTAGCCACACCCTCCCCACTACCCCTGACGTAACCCTGGCATCCTCCCGCATAGCCCTTACCCTATCATGGACATCCGACCCCGATCCTCAATTCAGTGACCACGCACCCATAACCATCACCTTTAACCAAATCCCGACCATCGGCCCACCGCATCCACCCACGGGCCGATGGAACCTCAAAAAAGCATCCTGGACATCCTTCTCAGAATCTATGGCAGCACAAACAGCACACAACCCACACCTCACACCGGAACAATTTGCAGACACCCTCATCACCACAGCACACCAACACATACCACAGACAAAACCACGCCATCAACACAAACCTCGCGCGGCACCCTGGTGGAGCGACGAATGCCACCGGGCAGTCCGCGCGAGGAACCACGCACGACACAGACACGAAAGACACCGCACACCAGAAACACTCACAGTATACAAACAACTCAGAGCAGCCTGCAAAAGAACCATTAGAAATGCCAAAAAAAGTCCTGGAATAAATTTTGCACCCAATTTAACAGATTCACTCCTCTCGGCGAAATTTGGACACTTCTTGGAACATTCCAACATCGACAAAGACCACCAGCCAAAGCCATCACACTCATACACAACAACGTCACCACCACAGACCCACAAAGAATAGCAAACATTTTCGCACACAACTATCACATTAGATCATCCACACTCGCACAGCACCCCCACCACCAATCAGACACACACGGCCACACCTTTACAACACTAGGTTCACACTCACAGAATTACAAATAGCAATCACACAAACAGGAAACACAAGCGTAGGACCAGACAACATACACTATTCATTCTTCAAACACCTACCAACACAAGCACTACAAACACTACTGGACACCTACAACACCGCATGGACAACACATACATACCCACAATCTTGGCTACACGCTCTGCTCATTCCTATCCCAAAACAAAACACAGACCTAACCCTATGCGACTCCTACCGCCCTATCGCACTAACCAGCTGTCTCCACAAACTCTTTGAACGCCTTGTCAAAAAACGCCTCCTCTACATTATTCAAACACAAAAACTAATCTCTCCTATACAATCAGGCTTTCTTCCTAACCGCTCATGTCTAGACAACCTCACCTATCTCACCACACACATCCAGGAAGCGGCGGCCAGGAAATGCTCCACCGTCGCCGTCTTCCTGGATCTCAAACAAGCATATGACACGATCAGCATCACAGCACTCCTAGAACACTTACACAACATAGACATACAGGGCAGACTTATACACTACCTTCATTTCTATCTACTAAACCGCTCTTTCCAAGTAAAAATAGGACAACACACTTCAGACACTAAATTCCCCACAACCGGCCTAATGCAAGGTTCGGTTCTTAGCCCCCTTCTCTTTATTTTAGGTCTAAATTCAGTCATCACCGACAACCTTCCGGCCAAAATTGCAATATACGCAGACGACATTGTAATCTGGACTTCACAAAATTGCCAAACCACGCACTAGCAATACTACAGAAGACACTAACAGAACTACACAACAGACTCGCCCTACTAAATCTACACATCGCACCACACAAATCTAAATGTATGTTCTTCGGTCACCACAAACACACAGATGAACAACCACTAAAAATAGACCAGACACCCATACCATTTGTCACCAGTGCGAAATTTCTCGGCATCACATTTGACCGACTACTCACCTTTCGGTTACACATCTTAGACATCCACAAACGCGCATCAAAACGAATCAACCTACTACGAGCACTTTCTGGCACAAACTGGGGATCCGATCGAAACACACTTCTAACTCTCTACAAATCAATCATTCGGCCAATTTTGGAATACGGATCCCCACTCTTCGAAAATGCAGCTAAATCAAACATCCACCTACTAGACACACTACAACACCAATGCCTCAAAATAGCCACTGGAGCATACATCACTACACCTTATCTCGCACTGCACATCTACAACCACATACCAGAACTCAAACACAGACGCACTGAAGCACTACTTAGATATCATTACAAAACACAACTAGTCAAACACCACCCATGCACTGAAGCACTCAAAATCCGCACCAAACGCAGACACATACTCATGAACGCACCACGACTCAGAACCACGATAGGAACTCGCATACACCAACACGCAAATAGACTACAAATCACACTCCCCACAACACAACCCCTCCCACCACCCACAGCATGGTGGAAACACCAAGCTCCCACAACACACTTCCTCATAGACAAACCGAAACACACATACACAGACGCAGAAATTCAACAACTTTTCCTACAATTCACGTCACAATATGCAAATCACAACATCATTTACACAGACGGCTCCAAATCACATACACAGCAGACGGGCACAGCGGCGGTGCTGTATACAAATACAGCACCGCCCCGAGTCATCTTACGTGCCCGTCTGCACGACACAGCATCCACATACACAGCAGAACTCTACGCAATCTTCTCGGCATACTCCACCATCTATAACACACAAATGCAACACAATATCATAGCAACAGACGCAAAATCAGCACTACAAAGCATAACACCATACACCACATTCAAACACCCACTCATTCCCAAAATACTTTACATACATAACAAACTAAACATCCAACAACGCCCACTACTTCTCTGGATCCCAAGCCACACAAACATACACGGTAACGAACACGCAGACACAGAAGCAAACCTAGCCACAACACTACAACAAACCACGCAATGCCCATACTCAAAATCCGATTACTACCCCACAATCCGCCAAGCACTCCACAAACACATACAACAAACGTGGGACACAACAATAACACAACTCCACGAAATACACCCCAAACACGAACAATGGCACTCCATCAACCAACACACCAGACAAAAAGAACGTACACTAACACGCATACGAACAGGACACACAGCACTCACACACTCCTACCTCATTCTACGACAACAGCGACCACAATGCACAACATGTCACCGAATACTCACAATCAAACACATACTCATTTACTGCACCAAATACAACCACCAAAGACAACATATCACCAACTATTGCGCCACACACAACATCCCACTAAACCTCACTACTCTCCTCAACGACGACCATCCAGCACTACACGAACATGTCTTCCACTTTCTCTCTATCACACGCATACTAGAACAACTGTGAAAAAAGGGAAAAAGGAAAACGACAAAAAAACGAACAAAAACAAACAAAAACAAAACAAAAGATGGAACGAAAACAAAAAGATGTTCCAAAAAAATGAACAAAATAGCCCAAAAAAAAAAAAAAAAAAAAAAAAAAAAAAAAACGATAAACATGACGCTGATTAAAGGACAACGAAAAAAAAAAAAAAAAACACCCCAAAAACAAATGTTCTTGCAATGTTTCAACCAAGGCGAAGACCCAACCCCAAACCCCCCACTACACCCCGTACCCCAATCTGGCACCGTCCGGACTGGCGACTCTTCTCAACCGCAACATCTTCGGACTCCAACCATCTCTACTATACTTCCGCTCAACCCAACTCTACTCAACTCTACTCTACTCAGCTCTACTCTACACTACAAGAATCTACTTCGACTCTGCTCAACCAATCAACACCCTCTTCCACCCCTCGACTAATCCTCCTACCATACCCCTCACCCATTTATACCACTTCACACCAACAACCGGAAACAGCCGACATCACCACACGGTGGCAGGCTGGCCAAATTCACACACACACACACAAAGGGGAACAGACTACGTAAAAAGTAGCATCTGCGTGCGAAAACCTGACGGATTAGGCTTTCTTGAAATAGTTATTAAAAAAGTTCGTGTACTTCCCTGGCAATCGCTATAATTGTCTAGTGCACAATTCCATATTCGGAATGTATTGCAGGCATGCATTTTTTTTTTCGCGCTGGGGCTATTTTTAGCGGAAATATTTCTATGGTGGGATTTCAATTGTTATGGAGAACAACTTTTATGTACATATATAGTCAGTAAACTTCATTAAGAAAGCAGCGTTCATTCCCTTCAAAGTGAACTCGAATTATGTATTTTATTGATGAAGACGTTGCACGATGTATGAGGGGTCCGACATGCCTAACGAGATCTTATCTGTTACACTGAAGCACAAAAACATGCCGACACTTCACCAATACCAGATCACGCCAGGTGCAGTGTAAGGCGTCATTGCACTGAGAGCGCTGGACGAGCGAGGGCATGAGGTCGGGTATCTGGCCCTCTCATTACAGGCACGAGATCTGGCACTACACCGCAACGGGGATCCTGCGGACCGACCGTATCTGGCCCTCTCATGGCAGGCACGGGATCTGGCACTACACCGCAACGGGGATCCTGCGGACCGACCGTATCTGGCCCTCTCATTACAGGCACGAGATCTGACACTACACCGCAACGGGGATGCTGCGGACCGACCGTATCTGGCCCTCTCATGGCAGGCACGGGATCTGGCACTACACCGCAACGGGGATCCTGCGGACCGACCGTATCTGGCCCTCTCATGGCAGGCACGGGATCTGGCACTACACCGCAACGGGGATCCTGCGGACCGACCGTATCTGGCCCTCTCATGGCAGGCACGGGATCTGGCACTACACCGCAACGGGGATCCTGCGGACCGACCGTATCTGGCCCTCTCATGGCAGGCACGGGATCTGGCACTACACCGCAACGGGGATCCTGCGGACCGACCGTATCTGGCCCTCTCATTACAGGCACGAGATCTGGCACTACACCGCAACGGGGATCCTGCGGACCGACCGTATCTGGCCCTCTCATTACAGGCACGAGATCTGGCACTACACCGCAACGGGGATCCTGCGGACCGACCGCATCTGGCTCGCATGGCAGCCCGTGAGCACCTTATTGCATTCGATTTTAGAGGAAGTGTAATAATTCTGAAATTACGCAAGAAATTTACTTCCGACAATTTGGCAAACCTCGTTCAAGCTTCGCATATGCGTGCCCTATATTCTGCAAACGAGCTCGGTTCCGGAAATACTGCCCAATTCAGGCTGATTGGATTCAGTCAAGCAACAGGCAAGCAATCGGATTCAGTGGAAATTGGTGGCAATCTTGCCGACAAATGGCTCATCTGTCCAGAATGATGTACGCATCTCATAGTTAAATGCACCATACGGAGTTATGCAACTAACACAGGTACCAGGCTGAGTCACGGTCCTCGTTGTCTCGCAGACTTCCCGTTCGGTTTATGACGCAAACCGCCATCAGTGCAGCACCCTCCATCGGAATTACACCGACCACCTTGTATCAGGAAGAGCAGATCAAGTGGCATGACGAAATAACCACGTGACCGTTGAAGTGACATGATGAAGTAACCACGTGACCGGTGGCCGGCTGGCTAGCCTTCAGATGGAACCGGCTGGACCGGAACCGACTGGACCGGAACCGGCTGGACCGGAACCGGCTGGACCGGAACCGGCTGGACCGGAACCGGCTGGACCGGAACCGGCTGGACCGGAACCGGCTGGACCGGAACCGGCTGGACCGGAACCGGCTGGACCGGAACCGGCTGGACCGGAACCGGCTGGACCGGAACCGGCTGGACCGGAACCGGCTGGACCGGAACCGACCAAGTTCCGCCATCCAACCTTTTTTGGAACAAAATACCAACGCACTTCAAAGAAAGCATGGTAGTGAAAGATAATTAAAATTAAAATTAGAAGATCACCAATATTCCTACTTTTGACATCAGTGGAAATTGGATAAATTTTCGGTTTGGACGAGTCAACAGAACCGATTATAGCCATGCCAATGACTCTTAGCATTGCTCTATGCATTGGCATTTATCCTGCAATGTTTCTCCAATGCTGCACGGATGATTGGGCTGTGGCATTGAACTGAAAATGGAAAACTTAGCTACAAAGGTGGACATACTCGGAACACCTTGGTGTTCGAGTGGACTAAGTTTATTGCAATGTATTTACAGCATTGGTGGACATTGCCACAATGAATCGTGTATTTAACATCGGAGGACATTACATAATGCATCCCTCGTTGGATATTGGTGGATAGGCGCATAGTGCATCGTTTATTTGGCATTGGTGGACATAGTATAATGCATCCCACATATGACATTAGTGGGCAGTGGCATTATGCAATTTGTGTTTGATATCGGTGGACTTACTAATTTACCAATGTTCTTATTATTCCCAAGAACAAAATGGAAATATTCGCGAAGGCTGACATGACGCTTGTCTGGACAGAAGAAAGGGATAGTGCAGGCCCGCGAAGGGATAGTGCAGACCCGCGAAGCAAAGCAAAAAACAGCGCGCCTGATACTGCGCTATCAGCGTTTTCAAAACAATCAACTTCAGAGAGACGTTCAAAATCTCGCGATTGACTCAAGCCTCGTGACCTCGTGATATCATTTGTCGACCTCGAATTGATGTCAAAGTAAAACTATTGACCAAGATGATACATTGTCCAACTTAATCACACATTCGGTACAACTAAAAGGAACAAACACCTGAACAAGTTACCAGACCATGTACCTTTCAGTCTTACGAGTCAAACAACATACGGTATGTCACCTTAGGATGCATAGGAGGGCTGACCTCAGGTCAGATGAAGTACGTGAGCTTGAATGAAAAATTGCAATATTCTCAGATGTCTTAGTTGTTTTCCAGGGTGCAAATGAATGCCCCATTCGATTTCAATGCTCAATTTCACCCTCAGACACCCGAACATCGGGAAAGGACAACCAAAATCGCTTAGCCAACCAACGTAACTCTGCACAAATTACCGAGATTATATTGCGCCCAAATATCACCTCATCTCACTATACTCTGATAACCATTAAGCAAATTGACCGGATAAAACTGATTTCCGAAGGGCTGCAGCTATGTTAAAGCAACTCCCATTGTAAACAAACTCATGTAGCACGTTAGAAGCTAAACAACACATGAATGTAGAAAATCAGCAAATGATGCGATTTTACCGAAACTCGGTGAAATCGTGCATTGGTCCCACGCATGACGCATGACGTCGCTCCTATTCTGAGTCACATGCTTATTTGATGTCCATCGACATAGCATGACCCCAGCCACGAGGAAGATCGAGCCAGCCAGTCTGGGAAGATCCAGCAACATAGCATGACCCCCAGGCACGAGGAGCATCGATCCAGTCAGTCTGGAAAGAGCCAAAGTTTAGAATTTTTTTGTTATCAATTTTGAAACTCGGCGTGTGAATAACATAGATATTGCGCGAAACCTTTAGCTATGTTTGTTATTATATCCTGCTCCTAGTTTTCCCGGTAATCACGAACAAGTAACCAAATTGTCTCAAGTGTTGACCATTTCGGAAGGGTCATTACTTAGATACATACTTAGTCATACTTAGTCATACTTAGTCATACTTAGTCATACTTAGATACATAATTAGTCTCTGAATCCGCCCCTCACCCCAGGTCAGTTCAAGGTCATACTGCAGATGTGTGATCGGTCGCAGGACCCCAGGTCAGTTCAAGGTCATACTGCAGATGTGTGACCGGTCACACATCTGCCATCTATGCCTCACCCCAGGTCCATATCACATATCCGCCCCTCACCCCAGGTCAGTTCAAGGTCATACTGCAGATGTGTGATCGGTCGCAGGACCCCAGGTCAGTTCAAGGTCATACTGCAGATGTGTGACCGGTCGCAGGACCCCAGGTCAGTTCAAGGTCATACTGCAGATGTGTGACCGGTCGCAGGACCCCAGGTCAGTTCAAGGTCATACTGCAGATGTGTGATCGGTCGCAGGACCCCAGGTCAGTTCAAGGTCATACTGCAGATGTGTGACCGGTCGCAGGACCCCAGGTCAGTTCAAGGTCATACTGCAGATGTGTGACCGGTCGCAGGACCCCAGGTCAGTTCAAGGTCATACTGCAGATGTGTGATCGGTCGCCGGACCCCAGGTCAGTTCAAGGTCATACTGCAGATGTGTGACCGGTCGCAGGACCCCAGGTCAGTTCAAGGTCATACTGCAGATGTGTGACCGGTCGCAGGACCCCAGGTCAGTTCAAGGTCATACTGCAGATGTGTGACCGGTCGCAGGACCCCAGGTCAGTTCAAGGTCATACTGCAGATGTGTGACCGGTCGCAGGACCCCAGGTCAGTTCAAGGTCATACTGCAGATGTGTGACCGGTCGCAGGTATTTAGATGGCTGGGATTCGAACTCCGGACATTTCGGTTAGTTAGTTAGTTAGTTATTATATATAGGAGCACATCGACTGCACAGGTCATACGGCACCCATATCCCCGACCCAAGCTAGTGAACGCCAGTCGAGACGAGTACATGCTATGATGGCGAACCCTTTCTGTGATAAGATGCCTTTGGACCATTCTGATGGCGAGTGAAAAGCACGGACACATAATTGTGAAGAGAAGCGGAACAGCTGTACCGAGTGAACAATGGTCGGGAACAATCTCGTCCCCCAATGGTTTCCGAAGCGAGACAGCGGTACGTCCTAAGTGGCGTATCCGTTCAGCAAGCCGGGGACAAGAGACAAACATGCGCCGCGCTTGTATGACGCGGGAAACCTAGGGCACAACGGCGTCTCGTCACCACTCAGGAGATAACCATGTGTTTCGCAGGTGCATCCCAAAAGCAGGCGACATAGATACACTTCGCTGCATCGGTTTCGGTGTGAAGCTGAGGCCCCTTCACCGGTAAAACGTTCCGCAGCTTTGAGCTTACTGTTTGATAGAGAAGCCTGGCTGGCCTGCCACTTCCTAGAAATCCAACCTTTCACCTCTGAGGAGAAGTACTTGGCGGGGAACGGAAGGGAACGTGTGCGCGGAATCCGTTCGTCCCGCTTCGTCGCAACATCAATGGCCTCGTTCCCACAGATTCCCACGTGGCTCGGAATCCAGCATAGAACAACTGTTTCATTGGCTCAGTGACATTTCGACTGAGAGAAAACAAAACCGAGCCATAAGCCAGCCCCACTATATCAGCAAAACCACATTGATGTAGGCAGACTGTTGCTATGATATTAGTCTTGACATGACTATTCGCAATGATGTAGACATGATGATTCGCAAAAAAGCCATCCCAAGACTTTTACATCTTCATCATATGAAGGTCACCATTGGCACTTGGGAGATTAAAATATATCAAAAGTGGTAGACTTGCGTGCTTTATGTGTCAAATACCGGAACATCCGGGAAAACTCCTCCAAAAGAGATAAGAACAGCAAAATAGACACTGGTTAATCTATATTCAGTCAATATAAGCTCCTACCTCACCATTCTCATTGCAATTTGTTTTTAAAAAATTGGCTACAACTATTCATTTACGCGAAATCCCAATTTCATGACATTTAACTCTCATGATTTAGGGGTCCTCCACAAAGTATGACATTCTATTCGCCATTTTCAACCCCATGGCCCCTCCTGTAGTGCACTTTTGGCTGATCGCTATCGACTTCCAACATTACTTAGCATAACAAAGATTTATTTGTGTGCGTCTGCCAAATCCACGCACAAATGATAGTTTTCGATAACAAACTCAACTCATCCGTGCTGATTTAAACATATGTTACCTTCACATTTTCGAGGAAACAGTAAGCAAAGGGGACGGAGAGACCGCGTCACTACTCATTTATTGGCTCATCCAACCTGTCGCCTCGGTCACGTAAATACGTGAAAAATGAACGAAACAAACATTAGACAAAAAAAACAACGACATCAATGTTCACAAAGAGGCAAAATATCTTATCGCGTACAATGACAACCTGTAATCAGGGCATATATAATAACAGTGCTCACTACTTCGTCCCAGATGGTGGGATCTGTTTGTATCTCGCCAGAAGGGCGGTATCTCTCGCAGTTGTTGGCTGCGGTATCTCTCGCAGTTATGTATCGCGGTATCTATCTCACATATCGATGCGGAATCCCCGTCCGTCTTGTACAACGTCGCAACGAATGAACATGGCTGTGTCCAGCGGAATGGCAGCTCCATGAGTCGGCGCCGTAAACGTCCAGCTCAATAAGGTTTGGAACCAGAAGCGCCAACTGTACAATTATCACGGCAACACTGCAGCTTCGCTAATATTTAAGAACATAAGCCCATGTCTAAAGCTTGTCCCTTGACTTGCTTCACTAATTATATTAAGTCCACTTCAATGGTTGTACTTCAAAGGTCTTCATGAAGTACATTCGTAAGAATTCAAGCAATTTGTATTCCGACGAAAAAATATGTAAATATTCATGAACCTCATGTCCAGATGTGTGCCCAAAACACAATGACGAGCAAAGATGCACATATTCATACACTTCATATCCAGATGTATGCCCAAAACAAGATGGCGAGCAAAGATGCAAATATTCATACACTCCATGTCCAGATGTATGCCCAAAACACAATGACGAGCAATGATTATATTGCATATATTGCTATAAATGATGTAAATTTCAATAACGTTGTTTGTTAGGGGTTAAAGCTGGTGCTTCAGGCACAGTACGTGCAATATTACATCCTCCACCCGTGCTCATGCTATTTCCATAACCTTCATGATAATTCCAAAAATAGTTTGCGGCATATGTGGAATGCTCGTGCCGTAGACGATTCATTGTGCCCAAATTAACCCAAACCCATTGGATGCCCGGCTTATCCTGTGCAGGACCGTTTCGAAATCATGGTCGCAGATTGAGAGAGAAGAAAGGGCAACTAAAAACCCAACGGTATGACAGTTGAGTGCCATCATGTGAGCTGTGATCCTGTGTGGATGAAGCAACAACCACTGCAAAGCCGTTATGAGGCGATCGGGAACAGCGTTCGCTCGACCGCCTTCACGCTCTACAAACAATCAGCCGGTGCCTCCCTCCAACAGGCCGCTGACATCCCGCTGCAGACTGGCGCTTCAGCAGCTGTAGCATTTCCTGTTCTTCTTCCAGTCTGAGTCTGCGGAGGCCGGCATGTCAGGATGTACATACACATGTCACGTCAGGATTTACATACATGTCATGTCAGGATGTACATACATGTCATGTCAGGATGTACATGTATGTCATGTCCGGATGTACATACACGTCATGTCAGGATGTACATACATGTCATGTCAGGATGTACATACATGTCATGTCAGGATTTACATACATGTCGTGTCAGGATGCACATACATGTCATGTCAGGATGCACATACATGTCATGTCGGGATGTACATGCATGTCATGTCAGGATGCACATACATGTCATGTCAGGATGTACATACATGTCATGTCAGGATGTACATACATGTCATGTCAGGATTTACATACATGTCATGTCCGGATGCACATACATGTCATGTCAGGATGCACATACATGTCATGTCGGGATGTACATACATGTCATGTCAGGATTTACATACATGTCATGTCAGGATGCACATACATGTCATGTCGGGATGTACATACATGTCATGTCGGGATGTACATACATGTCATGTCAGGATGCACATACATGTCATGTCGGGATGTACATACATGTCATGTCAGGATTTACATACATGTCATGTCAGGATGCACATACATGTCATGTCAGGATTTACATACATGTCATGTCAGGATGCACATACATGTCATGTCGGGATGTACATACATGCGCGCTTTATCGTAAGTGCATCGGCATGCTCGCTCCCGACGGGGTCTATTTACGGCCGTCTTCCTTTGTCAAGAACACCCATCCGTCTCCCACGCTCGCGGCACGAGGCCCTCGTGTTTGGGCCTCCGAGTACAGATGACAGTAGTATACAGTGCCATGACAGTAGAACTGGTTGTAAAGCGAGGATGGGAGGGGCTAGGTCATCTTATTTTTTCGTTGGCTGATTTCTCGGGGCTTTCGAAGAGTGTGGGGTGCGCGAGATCTAACTGTCGCTGTCTTTCAACACCCATCATGGTATGGAGTAAGCGGTGATAGGAATACGAGGTAGCAAAGGAGAACGAGAGCGTGCGCATGCTGCATGTAAGATGTGTCATCGCAAAAAATAGAGAAAACAAAGAAGAGCGTCCCAAGGGGCCCAATGTTGTCAGTGCACTCGGTATGCTTCGTGCGTTCAGGTTTTCTTATTTTGCAACTCACCCGGCCGAAAGTTGGGGAGGACTGCTTGCTAGGCATATTACCACCAAAGCAACGCTTGTCGGAGTCCGTCTGGTGGAATGTGTCCATCGAAAATAATCTCGGAGACGATTGGATGTGAGCTTGCGACTCCGACATCGCTCCCGCCCGAGGGCGGGTCGAGTCATTTCACCACTCGAACACACACAAAGCAAATTTGCGTCAACCGACTTCATGCATAGGCAATATATATGTATCTTTCCCCCTACCGCACTCTTCCCAATCCAACTAGGCTTGGCTTGCAAACGAAAATTATTAACTTATAAAATAGTCATGACATAGGATGCTGGCAGCGTCAAGCATGTAAAGCATAGCATACTTCTACACTAGCATAGCACACTCATGCATAGCATTCTTCCAAAGTACGAGACCGAAATGACTGGACACCATAGCACGAGATAACCATCGTCATGAACTTCACCGCGGAAAAAGAAGGTGGTGGGGACTTATCGTTCATCCTTGGTGCACAGTTCCGGAAAAGGCAATTTCAACTTACCAGGTGATACATCCCATGATATATGTTCAATACCTAATGAGGGTACATTCCTGGCGGAGTCCATGGTCGTGTCCGGCCGATCAACATAACACCAATGCAGCCGCGACGGTCACGTGAAGGCCACAGCACGCACCGAGCACACGGGACCACGCAAGGCACGGTCTCAGAGTGGGGATGCAACCTCCAGCTCGCTGCTCTCCGTGTTTGTCTTCAGTCATCACATTCCAGTATCCACCCTACAGCGCCACTCGGTTCCGCCTGTTCCTGTGCCGGGAGGACGGCTCGGTTCCTCCTGTTTCTGTACCGGAGAGGACCGCTCGGTTCCTCCTGTTTCCGTGCCGGAGAGGACCGTTCGGTTCCTCCTGTTCCTGTGCCGGAGAGGACCGCTCGGTTCCTCCTGTTCCTGTGCCGGGAGGACGGCTCGGTTCCTCCTGTTCCTGTGTCGGGAGAACGGCTCGGTTCCTCCTGTTCCTGTGCTGGAGAGGACCGCTCGGTTCCTCCTGTTTCTGTACCGGGGAGGACGGCTCGGTTCCTCCTGTTCCTGTGCCGGGAGGACGGCTCGGTTCCTCCTGTTCATGTGCTGGAGAGGACCGCTCGGTTCCTCCTGTTTCTGTACCGGGAGGACCGTTCGGTTCCTCCTGTTCCTGTGCCAGAGAGGATGGCTCGGTTCCTCCTGCCCCTGTGCCGGGAGGACCGCTGTCGGCCGAGTCAAAATGCAGTGTAATATAATGTGTTCGATGCTCGACTTCACTGCGCGCAGGCAGCTAAGATTTGCTTGTGCTCCGCTGTGCAATGTCTGAATTATCTGCATAACCCCGTATGTTATGCTACCCTATAGTTGTAAATAGGTCTTGCCGTCACACAGTGCATGCCTACGCTCGGAACGCAAAGTGAGTTTCACTGTTTCTGTCAAGCACGCTGACATAGATGATCTTTATCACTGTAAATCAATGGTTGGGTATGTTCATAAAGACTGGCATTCAGGATGCACCGCGGTCGCGATGTGCTTCACATTGCCAACTCTGAGTGAGGACGGCTGGCAGCTTCGGCACACTTTACAATGGAGGTATTTAGCGTTCTGAATATGATCATCGCGACTGAGCTCTGATAAAAATTAACGTATTGTAATGCAGAACCAGTCATGTTCAGGTCAAACGTGCATATGTGATGCATTCCTCGGTTATTTGTTATATCAGTTAGTGACCTGCAACGTTCCCAATGTCAGCATTTCTACTTTGCTTCTTGTTGGTTGCTGGAAAGCAAATTAAGCTCGCAATGCTAGAGGATGGATTCTGAGGGGAGCAGCACAAGTACAACGTGGCTACAAGCAGCACAACTGCCCGCAAACTTTAGATGAGCTTTAACATTAGCCGATTATCCCCACGAATGTTGCCTGACGACAAAAGCCCTAAAAACGGTCTTTGTCCCCAATTCGAAGAGAATGTCTAGCCGGTTCCTAGGCGGAGAGAGGGGATAGGGCAGGCCAGAACACTAACACCAATTTGATAAATTATTGCATTTATTCACGGCACTTTTCACCCCGTGTTGTGCCGGCTACTGGCCAGTTGGCCCGGTGTTTGGCCGGCTACTAGCCCGTTAGCCCGGTGTTGTGCCGGCTACTGGCCCGTTGTCCCGGTGTTAGGCCGGCTACTAGTCCGTTGGCCCGGTGTTGGGCCGGCTACTGGCCCGTTGGCCCGGTGTTGGGCCGGCTACTGGCCCGTTGGCCCGGTGTTGGGCCGGCTACTGGCCCGTTGGCCCGGTTTTGTGCCGGCTATTCTGGCGCCAGCTGCCAGCTGACCTTCCTGCAGCGGACAGGCAGACGCCAACACTTGCTACCCACCGATACCGAATTTCCTTCGTCGGCACGAAACCTAATACAGCTGTTGGCTGATCAGCTGAGCGCCTCGAGCGGCTATGTTCGACGTTTGAGAACGCCATGATATCCCATATCCATTGCATAACTAATAAGCCAACTGAATCGTATGTCTAGCAAAACACATATTAACGTTGAGAAGTTAGCATAAGGCAGACGAATCGCAGTTAGAGAACGGGATTCGTTGGCGCTAGATATGCATATATTATCACCACTTTCAAGGTCATACATTATGCATCGCAGCGCGAGCATTCAGGACAATGACAATGGTGCAACAACTTCATCAGTCCATTCAGGACAATGACAATGGTGCAACAACTTCATCAGTCCATTCAGGACAATGACAATGGTGCAACAACTTCATCAGTCCATTCAGGACAATGACAATGGTGCAACAACTTCATCAGTCCATTCAGGACAATGACATGGTGCAACAACTTCATAGTCCATTCAGGACAATGACAATGGTGCAACAACTTCATCAGTCCATTCAGGACAATGACAATGGTGCAACAACTTCATCAGTCCATTCAGGACAAACAATGGTGCAACAACTCATCAGTCCATTCAGGACAATGACAATGGTGCAACAACTTCATCAGTCCATTCAGGACAATGACAATGGTGCAACAACTTCATCAGTCCATTCAGACAATGACAATGGTGCAACAACTTCATCAGTCCATTCAGGACAATGACAATGGTGCAACAACTTCATCAGTCCATTCAGGACAATGACAATGGTGCAACAACTTCATCAGTCCATTCAGGACAATGACAATGGTGCAACAACTTCATCAGTCCATTCAGGACAATGACAATGGTGCAACAACTTCACAGTCCATTCAGGACAATGACAATGGTGCAACAACTTCATCAGTCCATTCAGGACAATACAATGGTGCAACAACTCATCAGTCCATTCAGGACAAGACAATGGTGCAACAACTTCATCAGTCCATTCAGGACAATGACAATGGTGCAACAACTTCATCAGTCCATTCAGGACAAGACAATGGTGCAACAACTTCATCAGTCCATTCAGGACAATGACAATGGTGCAACAACTTCATCAGTCCATTCAGGACAATACAATGGTGCAACAACTTCATCAGTCCATTCAGGACAATGACAATGGTGCAACAACTTCATCAGTCCATTCAGGACAATGACAATGGTGCAACAACTTCATCAGTCAATTCAGGACAATGACAATGGTGCAACAACTTCATCAGTCCATTCAGGACAATGACAATGGTGCAACAACTTCATCAGTCCATTCAGGACAATGACAATGGTGCAACAACTTCATCAGTCAATTTCGTTGTGATGGGTTAAACCACTTCCCTGGATGTAGTACATATTGACAAGCAAACAGGAAGAAAAGACACCGAGGGTCAGCCAAACCACCGAAAGGGAGGAGGCGTGCATCACAGGTCGCGGCATTTAGCCGTCGTCCACAGCAAGCACGGGCTCAAAATAGCTGTTGTTGATGTGTTTAGCTCAAACAATGTCTGAATGTCAAGTAATCAGTCGCAGATCCAATATGTTAAATAACTGCACAGTATCATAATTATGGATTTATTTAATAATGTTCGGACGTGCCGTTCTCAAACGTCGATCATTGCCGCTCGAAGCACTCAGCTGATCAACCAACAGCTGTACTAGGTTTCGTGCAGACGAGGGAAATTCGGTATCGATGGGTAGCAAGTGTTGGCGTCTGCCTCCCGGCTGCAGAAAGGTCAGCTGGCTGCTGGCGCCAGAGTAGCCGGCCCAAAACCGGGTCAACGGGCCAGTACCCGGCCCAACACCGGGCCAACGGGCCAGTAGCCGGCCCAACCCCGGACCAACGGGCCAGTAGCCGGCACAACCCCGGACCAACGGGCCGGTAGCCGGCCCAACACCGGGCCAACGGGCCAGTAGCCGGCCTAACACCGGGCCAACACCGGGTCAACGGACCAGTAGCCTGCCCAACATCGGGCCAACGGGCCAGTAGCCGGCCCAACCCCGGACCAACGGGCCAGTAGCCGGCACAACCCCGGGCCAACGGGCCAGTAGCCGGCCCAACACCGGGCCATCGGGCCAGCGGTGCAGCAACACTGACCCCATCTGCAGCAGCACTGACGACACCGGGTCAGCCGTGCAGCAACACTGACGATAACTGTAGCAGTATTGACGATAGCTGCAGCAGCACTGACGATAGCTGCAGCAGCACTGGCGACAACTGCAGCGGCATTGACGACATCAGGCGAGCCGTGCAGCAGCATGACGACACGACACACTCACGCTAATGATTGTGTTGTCCAGCTGTAACTGAGCCATCAATCAGACAACCGATCAATCAATCAATCAATCGATCAATCAATCAATCAATCAGACATCAAATGCTTCTCGGTATTGGTTAAGTACTCTTATATGACGTGATGCCTGCTACTCTAATCATTATCTGTTGCCGGTAATGATAATTTCCGGTCATAGGGAGGCGACATGTTGGCTCACCGGATCATTAGTAACGTTCCAGACTCGGGGGTGTGGGGCCGCTGGTGCACGTCAACATCGGGTCCCGGACCGGGTCCGGGTACGGGTGCGACGCGAAACTGCTCTCAATGCAGAACGACAGTCACGTGAAGCCCGCCGACGTCTGCCGCCAATTAGGAGTGGTGTCCGCGAACATCTGCCGCCAGTCCGGAGTGGTGTCCGCCAGTGTCCGGAGTCAGTATAGGGTGGTGTCCGCCAATGTCTGGAGTCAATATCGGGTGGTGTCCGCCAGTGTTTGGAGTCAGTATGGGGTGGTGTCCGCCAGTGTCTGGAGTCAGTATAGGGTGGTGTCCGCCAGTGTCTGGAGTCAGTATGGGGTGGTGTCTGCCAGTGTCTGGAGTCAGTATGGGGTGGTGTCCGCCAGTGTCTGGAGTCAGTATGGGGTGGTGTCCGCCAGTGTCTGGAGTCAGTATGGGGTGGTGTCCGCCAGTGTCTGGAGTCAGTATGGGGTGGTGTCCGCCAGTGTCTGGAGTCAGTATGGGGTGGTGTCCGCCAGTGTCTTGGGTCAGTGAGAGGTGACATCCGCGAATGTCCGGGATTGATGTGGGGTGATGTTCGTCAATGTCTGGGGACCAGTGCGGCATTGTCGGGGGTGGGGGTCATAACGGGTCACTAGACGTCAGCTGATGGCAGTTCACGTGACGTCCGCTGACGTCGGGTCTCGTGATGTCAGCTGACGTAGGGTGATGTCAGCTGACAGCGGGTCGCGTGATGTCAGCTGACAGCGGGTCGCGTGATGTCAGCTGACAGCGGGTCGCGTGAAGTCAGCTGACGGCGGGTGACGTCAGCTGACAGCGGGTCGCGTGACGTCAGCTGACGTAGGGTCGCATGCTGTGTAGCTTGAGCTGCGCGTCCATTCTAGGCCCACGCTGATCTGATCCGGCGTGACGAGGTCGGACCAAGGACTGTGACGTGACGATGACCAGCACTGGCCGCCAGCCCACGTGAGAACCGCCAGCCCTGGCCGCCAGACCTCGTGTGAACCACCAGCTTTGGCGGCCACCCCACGTGAGAACTACCAGCCTTAGCCACCAGCCCACGTGAGAACCACCAGCCCTGGCCGCCAGCCCACGTGGGAACCACCAGCCCTGGCCGCCAGCCCACGTGAGAACCACCAGCCTTAGTCGCCAGCCCACGTGAGAACCACCAGCCCTGGCCGCCAGACCTCGTGGGAACCACCAACTTTGGCGGCCAGCCCCCGTGGGAACCACCAGCCATGGCCGCCAGCCGACGTGAGAACCACCAGCCCTGGCCGCCAGACCTCGTGGGAGCCACCAGCTTTGGCGGCCAGCCCACGTGAGAACTACCAGCCTTAGCCGCCAGCCCACGTGAGAACCACCAGCACTGGCCGCCAGCCCTCGTGGGAACCACCAGTCCGAGCTGCCAGCCCACGTGGGAACCACCAGCACTGGCCGCCAGCCCACGTGAGAACCACCATCCCTGGCCGCCAGCTCACGTGGGAACCACTAGCCCTGGCCGCCAGCCCACGTGGGAACCACCATCCTTGGCCGCCACCCCAAGCGGGAACCACCAGCCCCGGCCGCCAGCCCACGTGGGAACCACCAGCTCTGGCCGCCAGCCCACGTGGGAACCACCAGTCTTGGCCGCCAGCCGACGTTTTTTTTTAGCCATCCGGCACCACCAGGCACAAACACCGGCCACCACCGCGTGTTATCAAATGTGCTCCGGGAAGTACCCGAAAATGGTCAAGCAACGATAGATGACCTGCTCGATTCATGTCATGATATCACGGACGGAGAACATTTTTGACCAAGGGGAGGGGTCTCCTATCCAAGAGGTGCCACACGTTTCTAAAGTTCGATAACTTAGGCTGCATAAAAAGAGCTATAATTTAACAGTGATGATGCATGTGTGTTTCCGTGGACTATCAAGACAGGTTTTTTGGTCCTGCATGGCCCTCTCTCGTCAGGCGTGTTCGCAAACCCACTCTATCCGGACCGGGGGAGACTTTTGAAAGCCTCATCCCCACTAACGTCCCATCTACATAAGCTACGATAAAACGCAAAAGACCGTAAGAAAGCTTTGATCATGGAGGGTCCGAAGCATATCTGAAATTTGTATTTTTACCGATGAGGTCACCAGAGGTTAACAGAGGCTAATTATTAGTTTGCAATGCTGACATGGAGATAAATTCCTGAATGATGACGATGTTCTTGGGTCTACGACAAGAGTGTTCTGGCCTGACGCGATTTTTCGGGACTCTTTCTGAACTTTTCTGATCCTGGATCGCTTGTCGGGGTCCCTGCGTGTTTTTTTTCGTGGGCCAGCTCTATTTTTTGGGCCCTCGCCGCAATATTTTTAGTACCCGGCGCAATTTTGTTCAGAGTCCCGGTACTTTTTGTCGGGGCTCTATGCAATTTGTTGGGTCCAGGCCAAGTTTTTTAGTCACAGCTCGATTTTTGAGGACTCCCGCTTGGACTTTTTTTTTCGAGCCCCTGATGTGATATTTTGGGGCGCCGGCGGAACTTTTCGAGCCAAGCGCCATTTTTCGGGGTCCCGACACGGCATTTTCGAGATCTCACGCAATTTCTTGAGCCCCGACGGAAATTTTGGGTTCCAGAGCGACTTTTGGGGGCTCCCGCGCAATTTGTGGGAACCGTTTCTGGATTTTTCAAAACTCGGTCGCTATTCCGTGTCCCAGCGTCATTTTTCTGAATGAAACACTCAACTCCAAAGTATGAGTGTTATTTCTGGTAACAATTCCAAATTGCATTGTGAATATTACTAAATGATGAATGCCACCACATAATTACGCTTCAAATCTACTACACCTCCCCAGGAACGAGAAATAACAAATAGCAACAACATAATGAATAGGTGGTTTTAAACAGATCATCAGGGAAGACGCACCAGTAAATGCAAAATATACCACTTATTTATTTCATTTTTCAACGTTTGGGATTTCAGGAGTCAGTGGCACATGCAACCCATCAAAGCCATATTTCTGAGCAGCAAGGGAGAATCAGTAGGGAGATGACCTTGCCGTACCTTTTGAAGCGGCATTTGGGATATCAGTGCCAAATATAGCTTATTTTATATCGAGAGGCAAATTCATGCATCTTTGTGTGCAGTTCTCGTTAAACCTGAAGGGTTTTCATTGCTAATATACGAAGGAAGATAGCTATGCCAAGCGAGTGATGCTAAATCATGCACGCTGGATGTATCTTACATCAATGCCATACAGATACATAGCCGGTGCAAAGCTACCACCTTGAGACAATGGGCTAAGGGTGAGATGGAAGGAAACTATTTGCAAGTGTAAAGGGTATATTTAGCACTGAAATATATCGTTGCAGTGCGAGTGTTCAATGCAATTTGCATCCACTTGATGCGAATTATGTAGCGCGTTTGCTGAAACTAGCCCTATGTTTAAGAACAAGAGAAGAGAACGTTTACGGTGCAGTGTAAGAATCGGTCTCTGCTTCAATCCCGCATCATTTTCCCAGCAAAACCTGGCGGGGTGTAATGCCCTTGTCAATTGTTAACTGAAATATAAGCATCCATAGATGTTTTAAAAAGTAACGTTTCTGTTATCTTCAGATGATTGTAGAATCCACTGAGACCATGTATCTCCCTGTTCTGATGCATCTTTTTATCCGGTGAATAATGCGTTCAGCTTTGCTTTGTGATTTTTCGGTCCTGGGTTTGTGATGCGCCATTGCTATGCAGCAGCGGCCACAGCACCACATCACGGCCAGTTTCTTCGCGATCTGTGGGATAAAGCATGGCGCGCAAAGCATGGCGCGATCCATTCCATTTTATCTCGCTTTGTAGGCAGACAGCTGGTTTTTCTTGTTAAGATGTCTACGTTTTTGCTTCTCTCTGCAGAAATGTATTGCTTTGGCAATGAAAGTTTAAATACCAGCAAAAGCGGAAATGACGGTGGCCGCGTTTCTATGAAACTGACTTGCGACATTATAATCCATTCCTAAAATGAGGATAAATTACGAAAAGGTTGTGGGTGAGCCACCAAGGTGAAGGGCACCGCTGGTGTCTGCTGTGTATTTCAAGAACACTGGGAGTTATTATCAATGGGTAATCTCTGAAGGGCCGCACATGCGGGACCTCACCACACATTTTTGTGCCCTCCATCTTGAGACTCCCGAAATGCTGCCTGCCGCACATGGGACTGGGACCCCACAACACATTGCTGTGACCTCCATCTTGAGACTCCCGAAATGCTGCCTGCCATGAGACTCAACGCATAAATCTAATAAGCAGAGCTTATCCGGCCAATGTGTGTCACTGGCATAAGGCTCGAGCAACGGAAAGGGTAGCGTACAGAGCCGGAGTAAAATGTAACATCCGTCCCATGGCGTTTTGGGGAAGGGGAATGCTTTTGAACAAAGTGAACGCGCAGCTACCAACTGCATTGCATAAGTCCGGCCTCAGGATTCGGTTTCTTATCGAAGTACATGAGCCCAATTCCAATTCGAAGAAACTTTCCAACGGGGAGAAGCGTCAGAGATGCTACTCACTTGCGCCGCTGATTGCTGAGTGCTGACAGCTCAGTTTGAGCCGCGCAATCAGCCTGCAACTCATTATTACTGGGTTATTCCAGGGGACAATATTTACATCAGATGGCAGGTGTGTGACTGAAAATTGGAAACTGAAGCTGTGCCGAAACTGACTGAAGCGTGGGACTGTTGAAGAAGTGACTAAATATACTAAATATACTGTTCACTAAATATAGGTGACAGCTGATGCGAATCTGCAGGACGGAATACATCTGCTTTATTCCTGTGAAACTACGGGTTCGTAGGCGAAATAGCACGTTCAGAAATAAGGTGAAAATAACATAAAAAGGAGCTGCTTGGCTCAGTTTCCTCCTTGATGAACGGGGTATCATGGGGTAAATCGAGACCAAGCGCGCAAGTTAGTCGCCAATTGACGCAGCCGTTGCATTTTATTTTGTATTGGGTCATGTAATCATAGCACTAAATACAGCAGCCGATACACAGCCGGAACGGAAAGCCAAACACACAGCTGGAGCGGTAATCAGACCTATTTGGCAGGCTAACGAATGGACCGACACGAAGACGGACGACAAATATGGAAATGGTGTAGAAATACGGCGGCAGGGGTGGCGGGCACACAGCTGGCGGCTGAGGTGACCGGCACGGCTGGCGACCGAGGTGACCGACACATAGTTGTGACCGACACACAGCTGGCGGCTGGGTAACCGACACACAGTGGTGACCGACACACAGCTGGCGGCTGGGTAACCGACACACAGTTGTGACCGACACACAGTTGGCGGCTGGGTAACCGACACACAGTTGTGACCGACACACAGCTGGCGGCTGGGTAACCGACACACAGTTGTGACCGACACACAGCTGGCGGCTGGGTAACCGACACACAGTTGTGACCGACACACAGCTGGCGGCTGAGTGACCGACACATGGTTGTGACCGATACACACCAGCTGGCGGCTGGGTGACCGACACACAGTTGTGACCGACACACAGTTTGGTGGTGCGCCATAGCAAATGATGGATTGATATAGCTGCTATTAATAATAACGGGAATACTGAGTCGTCTGATTAACATCAGGCGTAACAACTAGACACCGCTGATGCCATGTCAGTTACGCTGATACTTGATGTCAGTCGAAGAAAGAGAGAAAGAAAAAAAAGAGAGAGAGAGAGAGAGAGAGAGAAGAGAAGAGAGAGAGAGAAAAGAGAGAAAGAGAGAGAGAAAATTTTTTAAAAAAAAAAAAAAAAAGAGAGAGAGAGAGAGAGAGAGAGAGAGAGAGAGAGAGAGAGAGAGAGAGAGAGAGAGAGAGAGAGAGAGAGAGAGAGAGAGAGAGAGAGAGAGAGAGAGAGAGAGAGAGAGAGAGAGAGAGAGAGAGAGAGAGAGAGAGAGAGAGATATATATATATATATATATATATATATATATATATATATATATATATATATATATATATATATATATATATATATATATATATATATATATATATATATATATATATATATATATATATATATATATATATATATATATATATATATATATATATATATATATATATATATATATATATATATATATATATATATATATATATATATATATATATATATATATATATATATATATATATATATATATATATATATATATATATATATATATATATATATATATATATATATATATATATATATATATATATATATATATATATATATATATATATATATATATATATATATATATATATATATATATATATATATATATATATATATATATATATATATATATATATATATATATATATATATATATATATATATATATATATATATATATATATATATATATATATATATATATATATATATATATATATATATATATATATATATATATATATATATATATATATATATATATATATATATATATATATATAAAGAGAGAGAGAGAGAGAGAGAGAGAGAGAGAGAGAGAGAGAGAGAGAGAGAGAGAGAGAGAGAGAGAGAAGAAGAGAGAGAGAGAGAGAGAGAGAGAGAGAGGAGAGAGAGAGAGAGGGAGAGAGGGAGAGAGAGTCAGAGACATAGACAGAGACAGAGAGGGGGAGAGAGAAAGTCAGATAGGGAGAGAGGAGGAAGTGAGTGGGTGAGAAGGTTCAACATGTGAAGCTGGGCAAGATGCCGGTACATTTCGGGCTACTGCTGACAGATCCCAGCCGCATCTGGCTCTTGTGCCCGATAAAGGTGGTCTCCTGGAAGTGGAAGGAAAGCGTGGCAACGAAGCTGGCCGCGGCACGTTTGACTCATCGTGTTTTGCCAGCACTTCACACCGATGAAAGCGCCCGGATATTTCGGGCTCAAGAGGATGGCATGGGCTTGCAGTGTACGCGTGCTGCAATAAGGGTCAATTAAGGTTTTCTTCTGACCCTACAGGCCAGGCCCCTCGTACGGAATTGGTGACATGGAAACGTGCATGGTGGATGCAGGATAAAGCACTTTTCACTCATGCCCATTTAGTCATCCTTAACTGCGCACCCCATGGGTGACAGATCAACAAAGAAGTTTCCGTTGAAAATTGTAAAGCTGGTGCTGCCACGTAAAGTAATTCCTGTTGCATGTTGGAGAATGCGAGACGAATTTAGAGAACACTGGTTCAGCTGCAGCCAGAGCCGCAGCTGGAATACAATGAATGCTGGATTATCCATCCATGTGTAGATCTTCCATTTTCATATTTACCCAAATATACAAGCTAAGTGCTGAGCTAGCAACGCTAGCAAGCACTTAACGCTACGCAACGCTAGCAACAGCTTCTATGTTGAGGAAATTTCAGGACACGTGTGTCACCTTGTGGGCAATCTTTTGGTCGTAATGGTCTGAATCCTACTTATATTATTCACATTTTAACATCGTAATGAACTTTCTAAAGTCCCTGGCATATCATCCGTTGTACAATGTGAACATTATAATCATCTTCATCATCACCATGATTTACATTTTGTGGAATATCCGTAAGGACAATGCGACAGCACACCGACGATGCATTAAACACAAATAAACAACACCGGCTGACGGACTCGCCGCGCCGGACGGAAGAGGCTCCCGACATTACGCAGCCGGCTGACGGACTCGCCGCGCTGATGGAAGAGGCTCCCGACATTACGCAGCCGGCTGACGGACTCGCCGCGCCGGACGGAAGAGGCTCCCGACATTACGCAGTCGGCTGACGGACTCGCCGCACCGGACGGAAGAGGCTCCCGACATTACGCAGCCGGCTGACGGACTCGCCGCGCCGGACGGAAGAGGCTCCCGACATTACGCAGTCGGCTGACGGACTCGCCGCACCGGACGGAAGAGGCTCCCGACATTACGCAGCCGGCTGACGGACTCGCCGCGCCGGACGGAAGAGGCTCCCGACATTACGCAGTCGGCTGACGGACTCGCCGCACCGGACGGAAGAGGCTCCCGACATTACGCAGCCGGCTGACGGACTCGCCGCGCCGGACGGAAGAGGCTCCCGACATTACGCAGTCGGCTGACGGACTCGCCGCGCCGGACGGAAGAGGCTCCCGACATTACGCAGCCGGCTGACGGACTCGCCGCGCCGGACGGAAGAGGCTCCCGACATTACGCAGCCGGCTGACGGACTCGCCGCGCCGGACGGAAGAGGCTCCCGACATTACGCAGCCGGCTGACGGACTCGCCGCGCTGATGGAAGAGGCTCCCGACATTACGCAGCCGGACACCCTGATCGGTGCGCGACAGGAGCCAGCGCAGCTTGTCGGCGGGTCCACACTGGGGGCGATGGGCTACTGTGAAGCGGCGGGCCACACGCCCCCAGCGATGGTCAGCAATGTGGCCAGGTCTCCGCCGCACAGCTGGTGCGCGGTACTCCGAAGGTGCCGGCCAGCGCCTCCGGACAGCACACGGGCAGTGCCAAGGCACTAACAAGCACCCGATGCAGTCTGTGCTGGCTGCTGAATTCCTCGCTAAAGGCACCCAGCGTGGACACACGCAACGTTCCGTGGATTTTCGGCACGCACACAGCAGATAGTATCGCCGAGTGTCAGGCCCACGATGTGGACCAAGGCCGCGATGTCTATTGCGCCCAGGCTGCCCAGCCAACAGCCATGCAAGAGCGCAGGGCCCACCGCCGTGCGCCAGAGATAATCTTGGTCCTGCGCAGATAAATGTGGGTTTAGAATACCGACTGGTGTCAACCCATATAAGACACCTCGCGCACTGCGCAGCCGAGCTTTTACCTGAGCCCACCGTGCAGCTGCGGGTCGAGCTGAACACCAAGATGCTCAGACACCGTCAAAGTGTCAAAGCAAGTATCATGTTTCACACTGCTATGCATAGAAAACATAATTACCACCAGGTCTAAGAACATTGGCTCTTGTGCCGATGCTGAGTTAGCCAGGGAATGTATCAGACAAGGGAAGATACAGTTCCATTACCATAGCTAGCAGTAGTTGGCGAACATGTTGAACATTGCTATGTTTAGCTGATTCAAGCAAACCTAAGCCTCAAGTCGTCATCAGTTTGGCTTCAAGCCGAGGATTTCTACGAACATGTCTGTATACGCGTTGAAAGTTATTACCGATTATTATCAGTGCAATAACAGTCCGTTTTTTAGCTTTATCGACGCGAAAAAGGGCATCACGTCCTTAAATCGGCTTTATCTTGAAACAAAAACGTTCTGAGAAGACTATCGATCAGCCAATAAATGGTTCAGCAGCTCATGCTGTGGTAATATTATCATCCATCGTTCAATTGCAACAGGGAAAGCATGTGTGAACTGGCTGTTCGATCCCAACTGGTGTTCGTCAAGGTCGCACATCATCTGTCTTCACAAACTGTGGGATATTGCATGTCTTGGCAGGCAGCAAAAATTGTTTCGTCAGTGTTCAGCTGAATTGGATGTGTGTTGTTGATGATGATGAGCATACACGTGTAGGTTTTATTGTATTGAACTCACGATTAGCACGCGATAATACGAAATTTTGGGCACTAATATGCTTACTGTGCTGCAGAGCCAATTCCTTGATTACAAAATTTGTACCGTGCCTATGAACTGTGAAGAGATATTCTTGCACGACGGTCAACTCCGATGTGCGTTGGTACGCATCTTTGTTACTCGTAGCATGCAGATACAATGAAAAAGCTTTGTTATAGCAGTGCAACCAACTTATTACGTGGGTATGACAAGCCCTGTAGCACCTCAACAACCTTCGTTCAAAAAGACGCGTACCATGTCATTATGACTGACTACCAGTAATCTCGCCCTCAAATCACGTTTCTGGGGCGCATGGTTCATGGCACCTATATCAATTGGAACGGGAAGTGTGAGGTATGAATTAACTACGAATGGGGTTAATGGATGCAAAGTTCGGAAATGCAGTATTGCGTTTATCTCCCATATTTCTATCCACCCCTCTCTCTCTCTCTCTCTCTCTCTCTCTCTCTCTCTCTCTCTCTCTCTCTCTCTCTCTCTCTCTCTCTCTCTCTCTCTCTCTCTCTCTCTCTCTCTCTCTCTCTCTCTCTCTCTCTCTCTCTCTCTCTCTCTCTCTCTCTCTCTCTCTCTCTCTGTCTTTATTTCTTTCTCTTTTTCTCTCTTCTCATTTATCTTTCCCTCTCTATTAACATCCACGAAAATTAATTGAGGTGTAGTGCATACCATTGCTTCTGAAACTGTTGCCTAACTCCAACAATCAATGAGCACGTAATTCAATATTGCACCAATGAAAAAAATAATCGATGCAAATCTCGTCATCAGGTACCGAGTGCTACCAAAATGCAAGTGGAGTCCGTCCGTCTTCTGAGGTGAGTGTTTTTCCCGAAGCTGCTTGGATAAATAGTTCCCATATTTATGGATATTTCAGACTGGGAATGCGTAGAATACATACAATGTTGTTTGAATTAATATTTTGAATCCTTCTCGTTTGTGTTCCGAATTATTAGCCTTCGGAAAACGCAGTTCATTTTGTAAACCAAGCTTAGCATTTTAGCATGCTTATGCTCTCTTTCACAGGATTATACCAGGCTTAGATAAACAATTACTGTAGCCGCCATTTGCCTATACAATATAATGCATTTCAATTTTGCTGAGACATTTGCTAGCCAGCTAACCGTTTACTCACACCAAATGCTGATGCCACCATTGGACGTGTCTCCCTACAGCGAAATGGTATATTCTGGTTCAATGATAATCCGGCTGGCAGATCATCAACTCAGAGTAAGTTTTTTTTCGGCTGCAGACGCTTCAAAGTGTTAAAGGTGTCATTTGTGGCACCATCAGATGGCTGGCAATGTGAAAAATAAAGCTAGCGTACAACTGAGAACTTGAATGTATCCCAAAAATGTACGGATGCGGTCCACATCAAACGAAAACCCGCCGCACATCTAATATACTAGTTGTGTAAAAAAGTATGTTTGTTTTATTCTCTATTTCTAGATAACTAGAGCTAAGCCGGACAGACTGAGAGATGTTCCCAAGGTATATCCACCATGAAATCAGTGCCCCGTACAATTGGTCACGAAAGCATCATGTCCAAATGTCATGATTATCCAATTTTACTGTTACAAAGAATACAAAGAGTAGCCTGCGCATTGTGGCACCCGCGGCGGTTGTGGCGTACCAAGACCAGCATGCTGCCAAACCACGTCACGTCGCTGCCAGATCAAAACGCTCCACTTCCTCTGTGTTGCTCAATTCACAATCAGGCACCGTTAATATATCCTCACGCACCATGTTAGCCCCTGTTTCACAGTGGTTCGTCGAACCGCTGAGCCAGTCGTGGAATCGAGTTGCTGCCTTCATTGGCACATTTCACCTGAAATACCATCCCATTGTCGTACACAAGCGGATACATCAACGGACACTTGTTGGAAAGCAATGCACTATATGCACTCGAGTAGTGACACTTAATTTTTAGCTTGGATGTCTCAAGTATGTTCCTCTTATCCGGATTCCCATTTCGACAAGGTCGTCAAATTAAATTAAATTACAACACACTGTGCATTATACCAGATTATGCATTCATTATTATGGCTGAGAGAAAATCAGCCACACATCCACTAAATGGTAGATGCATGAAGCGTAATGCAACCTAACCTGGCTATGCCCTGGAACGATGGGTTATTTTTTGGTAAGTTCGAGGCATCTGGATCAGAAACAACACTGCATTTCATGACAACATAGCACGCATGTAGGCCACGACAGCAACCGAATATCATACAATGATTTTCAGATCCAAAAGAGTTCAAATCTCAGATCCACTGTTCCATACACTAGTTTACTTCGAAGTATTGCAGCCCAGTCCATGTTGGGTCTTCCAGGATCACACAAGACCAACAGCAATCAATTGATGGCAATGACAACTACATCTCCTACCAAATGGAGCAAGAAATCCGTCATCTAGAAACGAGTGAAGGGAAAAGTGGCAATTTGGTGCTACGTTTTCAGGACTTGTACTTCCGAACGAATTCTGCAGCAAGCCGAAAATAGCATTGCCTTCTAAGGAGGGCCTGTTGCACCTTGTGAAAAATTCGGCTCGAGACAACCTTAGGTTATGCCATGGTGGTGTTGTAAATGCAACTTAACGGTTATTATCATGATTTATGTGCTCATGGCATGGGACTACGACCAGTATGATGGATGGAGCGCTGGGCCCATGACCCTCCCACACACCATTTTATGGGAATGCTAACCGTTAATCCAATGGACATCGGATGGAATGGATGGATCCAATGGACATCGCATGGAAAGGATGGACATAAAATCATTTTCCCCACTTTTTCCAACACTCACACGCGATTTGATATGCACTAAGAGTCCAGATGACATGAATTATGTGTGTCTAGAGATTTCAGTGTACTGCATAAGAAGAGACATAGAAATGGTAGAAATTACAATCAATTAATATCTTAGGTTGCACTTACTTTTCTTGATCTTCTTCACCTGCTCATCTTCGCTTCATTTATCCGTCTTGTTTTCACTCCTTTAACTTGACAATGATATTGGCTGGAAGCGCTATTACGTTACATTCTAATATACCATTTGAAACAAGTATCGTGCTGTTGATATGGTTTTCAAACTCCCCTTTGAATTGCGACTCGGAAAATGTATCTTCTCTCCGGATCAGCAGAACATGAACCTTGCCTCAACCGATACTGCCGTTATGCGGAGTCGCACAGCCTGAGATGTAGCTGCGGCATGAACTAAGTCGCCTTAATATAGTAGCTTCGAATATAGTATATAGTATATAGTAGCTTCGAAACGTTTGAAAATTGTTCTGATGCACATTCCACACAGCGGAATAGGTGGCTGAATGTTGCCGATATATTTTCCGTTGTCTTCATGCAACACTTCTAATTCGGATTTTATGTTCGTCAAAATCGCACCATGGCGTTGTTTGATCATGGATTATCTACTGCAGCTTGAAGCTATGCTATTCGTCTTTTAGGTCCAGAAGGAGCTGGAGGGGGGGGGGGGTGATATTGCTCCAACCTGTCCCTGCTGGGTAAATACTGCCCACCGGGGTCAGATTAATGTGATATTCAGTCCAAGTTATGTCCGAACGGATGAACAATCAACGATAATCCTGACACGTGGAGGTAGATCAGGTGCAAGCTCTGCATTCTCTCAGTGCACAAGTATCTTGATCTGACGGCCGTGTGCTGCTGCACGCCGTCCCAGGGCAGCTGCGGGAAGTCCTGCAGCTGAGCAGCTGTGACTGCTCAGTGGTGGGGCTGAGCCCAGCCAGCGAGTTCGCCGGAGACCGGCCCTCCGGCACGAGATGCAGGTTGCACACGGGTCATGACGACATGACCGCTCGGCGGTGTGGTGTTCCCATCGGGGCTCAGTGGTGGGGCTGGGCCCAGCCAGCGAGTTCGCCGGAGACCGGCCCTCCGGCACGAGATGCAGGCTGCACACGGGTCATGACGACATGACCGCTCGGCGGTGTGGTGTTCCCATCGGGGACTCACCGACTGGGCGGACGTGACGGTCACGGTACTGTCCCAGGAAGGCGCCAGCGTTACCGACTGTCCACCAGTATACGGTCGGCGTTCAGACGGGTGCCTGGGGGCCGAGGGCAGGAGCTTAGGATCCTATCCAGATGGGAACTCCAGCCCTCCCCTCCCAACTTGCAGCTCACCCCCCCCCCCACACTTTGGACGTCAAGCTCATGAAAAATTCAAGCAACGTAAACACCAAAGAAGCCAACATGAACAGTCAAAATACAGTAGGTATACAATGTCTGAACAATGTCAATATATATCCACATATAAATGCCACTCATTAGTCAAGACACATAGATATTATAACTTATACACTCATAATTTTCATGGGGTGTGGGAGGATGTCATGAGTTATTGCCCAGTCCAGCAGAATGTGGGCGAATACTTACGCGAGCCATCCAACTGCCAGGGTACTTCAGACATAAAGTCAATGCAAAGCGAAGCACAGACAATGCAAACACAATGCAAAGCGAAGTGGGAAGACGTCGTTTCGGAACTGATTGGATTCTCCATATTCGGAAGTAGTTTTTCTATAAAACATTTCCTGATTATTTCGTCCCCGTATAGGCTAGGATCATGGAAAACTTGAAAAAAGGAAAATAACATCTATAAAATTAATGTTATTTTTTAAGATGGCAAAATATAGTGGCACAAAACTGGGGAGAAATTTGTATTTCGGTGTACCCAAAGATGGTTAACCCAGGGCTGAGCCCCCCTCCCCAACTCCTCTTGCGATCCTTCAACTCTAGCTGGGGGATAGGCTTCGGCACGAGCAGCCCGTCAGCAGCTGCCAGCTGCCAGCTGCCAGCTGCCAGGGACAGTCCCGCAGCTCCTCTGTGGCTAGGAATTTCCTTGCGCTCGCCGTGAAAGAAAACCGTTTGAGGCATTTCAAAAGATTTGTCAATATATGCAACTATTCATTCATTTAAAAAAAAATAATAAGTTGTTCATTAGAATAAACTTCCACAGGCCAGTGCCCAGTTACGGATACCCTTACCTACAACACACACAGATACAAAGCCATGCAAAAACACAAAACTACACGCACACACCTACGTCAAAACAAAACGCAAAATCGAACGAAAGAAAACAAATATAATGCGATCATACACGGCGATAAGTAAAGCAGGTTAACTATGCCAAACTTCAAGTGGTCCTTCACTCATCGCAAATGCACGCACCGCATGGCGAATACATGCCTGGTCTCAAGAAAATCAAGATACGGACAATAGGCAAGAAACCGGTTCACAGTTTTCTTTCTCTCATCTTCTCTTTGTATATCGATCAACACATCTAGCAAATCAAGAAAAGGCAACGCACCACTTCTTATTAAATCTGACAATGTTCCTGCTCCTAATAGCAATCATTTCATCAATTTTCCTGTCATACAGAAGACGTGTTTTCAAAATTGGAATACTAAGATACGAACCGGTACATATAATACGCTTTCCTGCAATAACAGCATTACTCACGAAAGCATTCCTTTGCAAACCCAATAGAACCTCTTTTTTACAAACATAAAGTCACCAACTCCAGCTAATGATCTCAACCATTGATCTACGTCTTTCCAAAATATTTCAACGTGTTCACAATCCCACAGGTTGTGTATTAATGAGTCCCTTTCCCGTTGGCATCTTCCACATAGGTCGGAATCCAAAACTTTTATGCTGTACAAAAGTACATTGGTCGCAAGTATATTATCTATAATTTTATACTGCAACATTTGATATTGAACCGAAAGTGTATTCTGGTAGATAGCTGCATATACATCATTCCAATCAATACTACCTAACTCCATTTCGCAAAAACCTTCCCAAATGTTAGGACTATCTTGGTATTTACCTTCAAGAAGTTTTATGTAAACTACCTTAGCACCACGACCCACTTCAAGTATGCTGGAGATAAACGGATGTACAATCGGTTCGCAAAGCTTCACCTTGTTTCTATTATATCTCCACTCCCTTGGCAGACTTCGAATTAAGCCAATATAGTCCAATATGTTCACCATAATTCCTAATCGATGTTCTATCTGAGCAAGTGTTAATACCTCACCAGTATGACTTAAAAGATGGTTTAAGTAATGAAAACCTTTCCTTTTCCAACTTAACATTGTGCACTGCTTAAACTTCGTTTGATCTGAAAACCAGATTAAACATCTACTTAAATCATGCACATCGGTAATGACAATAGTGGAGACATAGTTAGCATAGGCTATAATACACTCCCTCCAGAAGATATTATCGGTTCCTAAAGCCATATTTCGCAGGGATTTCGCGTTTTTTGTGCCATAAAACTCTCGATGACTAATTACTTCCTCAAAGAGTCCTCCCCAGCTCGGGCTACTTATGATTTGTCTTCTGATTCACGTAATTTTGAGTGATTCAATGAACGTGTCTAACTCCATCGCCGCTTGTCTTCCTTTCAACTTTTCTTTGTAAACGCTGCTTCGTCTGATCTTATCTCTCTTACCACTCCAAAGGAAATTAAATAATAATGTATTAAGTTGTCTAATAAGCGACTCACTCGGTTTTGGTAGCGCCGTAAAAAGGTGCATAAGCTTAGACAAGGCTAGCGATTTAATTATAGTTATCTTACCTGCTAAAGTGAAATGTCGTGCTTTCCAAAGAATGTAATAATCCTTGTACTTCGTGCATTTTCTTCTCAAAGTTACTATTAGACATGTCTTCTTCATTATTAGAATACACTATACCAAGAACTTTTAGCTTGCTGACCCACCTAAACTGAAGGTCTTCGCAAATATTTGGCATGTACTCTGCATTCGCACCAGTCCAGAAGGCTTCTGTTTTTGAGATATTTGGCTTAAGCCCCGAAAACTTGGCAAACCTTCCAAGTTCACTAAAAAGAGTTATACAGCTATTAATACTTCCGTCAAGAAAGCATAACACGTCATCTGCATAGCAGGAAAGCTTATACTCGATTTGACTAAGTGTAATACCTTTTATCCCCTCATCATTTCGCACCCTCTCAAGAAAACATTTCATGACAATAATATACAAATAACAACTGAGTGGATCAACATGCGGGCATGACCTCTCTAGCATTATTTTATCTGATATATGTCCATTGTACACTAGCCTAGCATGGGACCCAACATAGAGTACGTTAAACTAACTTATTATGTAAGTTGGAAAATTTCTCCTCCTTAGAACACTTCTGATGAAATCCCAGCCAACATAATTAAAAGCTCCCTTTATGTCAATACTTAAAAACAGCCCTGTTCTATGCCTACTCTTGAGAAAATGTAACACATCGTATGTTAAGCGATAGTTGTCGCCTATGAATCGCCCTTTTACAAACCCTGTTTGTTCCGCGCTAATTATGGCCAGAATCGCCGCCTTCAACCGATTAGCAATAACGGCTGATATTTTCTTGTAGCTGGAGTTCAACAACGTGACTGAACGATAAGAATTTATGTTGTCCCTTGGCTTATTTTGTTTGGGAATGAGTGTGATAGCACATTCTCTAAGGGAGCAAGGTAAAACTTCGTTCATGAAGCTCTCTGTTATCATCCGATAATAATACCACTCCAATTCTCTCCAAAAGCGCTGTGAGAACTCAGGGGGAAACCCATCTGATCCAGGTGACTTATTCTTAGCCATGTTGTTCAACGCGTTCTCTATTTCTTCAAGTTCAATGGGCTTACCAATTTCTGTTTTCTGCATTTCCGAAATCTTCTTAATCTTTATGGTACCTAGAAATGTGTCGATTTCCGCTTGGTCAACATACCGTTCTTTGAACACATCTCTGTAATGTTGCACTATTGCATTCATAATGTCCTTTTGGCTGGTCAAAGTCTGACCCTGTATGCTTAACGTCTGTGTCAATTTATTTGTATAATTTCTTTTCTCCAAGCCACAAAAATAGGCACTGGACTTTTCACCAAATTCGTACCATCTCGCTCTAGATCTTGTTAGTATACCTTCAAGCTTCCCCTGACGAATAGTCTCCAGATTGCTTTTCAACTAGTCCAATTCATCTATCTTAGCAAGATAGATGTAATATGATCAAATATGGCATATATCAAATATGGCTTCAGCTTCTAATAAAGGAATGTTTTCTTTTAACAGCTGTTCAT
Organism: Ashinkailepas kermadecensis; assembly: GCA_034440615.1. Classification (NCBI taxonomy): domain Eukaryota; kingdom Metazoa; phylum Arthropoda; class Thecostraca; family Neolepadidae; genus Ashinkailepas; species Ashinkailepas kermadecensis. The sequence goes on along the minus strand of JAOTOM010005082.1, from coordinate 579,837 downwards.
TTCTTTTAAGAGCCTTACTTTTCTTTATGCCGAAGGAAATGGTATCAGTGCAGATGCTTAGGATGAGCGTTTCCCCCAAAAAGGAGAATCACTTATTAGAAATTGAACATCTTGAGGAGGCTCATCTATAAACGAATCGCTGTAAACTGGTAGGGTATATCTTTGAACTGTATCCTTAATTACTTTGCTAATTTGATCCTAACATGTTCGGGTCCTCTGTCACGTGCCTAGAATCCACTTGATCACGTAGATGTGCCCTGGTTTTATCTCGGTGTCCTTGCATATGTGTATCTACGCATCCGCACATAGTTCCGAAATGAGCAGGCTATCATTTGGCAGCGCCTACCATTTCTACACATAATTTGAAACGGAAAGCAGCTCAAGGTATGTTGGAGCTGGAGCTCAAGGCACGTTCAAGCTCCAAAACAAACGTTTATGTATCGTAGCGTTTCAATGTCAGGAGCGCCCTATCTTACCAGGCCAGCGCTCAAGCTTCCCTAGACAAAGCACTATACAAGCCTGATAAGGAAAGTGGCTAGACACGCATATCCGTTATCAGTCGTTCAGGCAATACTTATACCAGACGCCAATCCACGTGGCAAACAAGCGAACGTGTTTCCTTCTGTTCAGATCATCTTAGAGTTTTCTCACCCTCTCCATGACCACCTAATCACCCTCAAGGACATCAATGAGCATAATTTCCTTGAATCAATTATCATAGACTCTATCTCCCGCAAGACCCCGGCCCTCCCAAGGTCCTCTGAACACTCGCGGGGCCGGTTCTGCCATATGCAGGCTCCTCTAGGGGACCCGTAGCCGTCATCTATTCCATCTAGTCATCACAGAAGGACTGATCATAGCTGGGTGATTCGTGCCGTCTCTGGCACCCGCTCTGCATTCACCAGGTGTCTCGCCATCACGACCAGAACACATCTGATAAATTAATACATGTGCACGGCATTGGGGATGGCCGGGATAAACGAGGCCACATTTATCGAACCAGCTGGGCAACCTCAACAGGACTTCTGTACCAGGAGGTTCGCATACTGCGTGTTTGCACATTTCGAAGTGAGTGCGGATGAGCCAGATCAGGCTTGTCGCGGTATAACTGAGCGGATGAATAAACATCAAAGTGAAATGCAACATTGCGTCTGTTTTGCCACATGTGCGTGCATATGATGACATGCATCTATGCACAAAGGGATCTAGGCGTTGCCGACATAATCCAAGCGATGCTAATTTGACAAGTTGGTCTGCTTGTGTTGCATCTTGATATCGATGCCAAATAGGAACAGTTTTATACCATCCCATACATAGACCTGGTAGGTGAGATATTGACCCGCTGATGCTACTATGGCTTGTAGACACTAGGAACGACCGCCCAGCACCCAGTGGAAGGACATCTGGTGGTCTGCGGTGCTGGCGGTCATCTGCTGCCGACGGTCCCACCGGCCACCGGCCGACCACTCTCCCCACTTAGACGCACCGTAAAGTGTGTAGTTCCGACTTTCAAATTACAAGCCTCAATTATTGTACGAGTTGGTATTCTATAAGCACTTGAAGGTATGGGTTAAATACTGTTTTTGCAAATTGAGAGGGATGAATCCTGTCATCAAATAGCAAATATATTGGGAAACCTACATGACAAAAACATGGAAACACATGCCAATGCCACGAAACATAGGAGATGGACAAAGCTACGTTTTCGAACTTTTTTGCTAGCACATCACACGCTACCCCCGAAGTACTGTTGCATACAATCCCTTGCATTATATTTTCAGGCACACAGGCTTGAAAATGTTGCACTGTAGCGGCTTTGGTTCCCAATATGTTGTGAACAGTCTGGCGATTGGGAATTTTGCTTCCCATCTTCCATCGACGTAAGTGTTAAGAGGACTGCATTGCAAAATCAGACCTATTCATGGAAGCAACAGCCAGCAGGGTTGGTAGGATGCGGTATTGCCACCTCTTGGCACCTACGATTTGGCTCCAGTGTGGGGCATCATGGACATGAGTGAATCTAAAGCGGCTGCTAACCAGTACAAACCTCAAGCATCGTTCACAGTAATAACGAGTCACATAAATGGAATATGAAGAAGCAAGGTGCTGTTCGAACACCTTTCCATACCCTGAACCTGGGGCCCGCATAGCATGAAGGCGTTGAGTCTCCACCGCGGTGTGTTCTGCATGTGAGGCAGTCTGGTGCCGCCACCCTGTCTTTCCACCGGCCGCGCAGTGCCAATTAGTGCAGGCCGGCTGGAAAAACACGTGCGCCGGCAGGGGAGTTTGATTTGGGTTGGCAGCGTCGACGGCAGTCCGTCTCTGATCACCCTGCCAAGTCTGGAGCGACAGCGTGACCCCCGACTCGTGCACCACTCAGAATGACGTCATACAGGAACAGCACGCGGCTTGGGGTTTGCATTGAGTCTGCGACGTCCCAAGGCAGGCTGACTTATGGAACATATCAGAAGCACATAGATGTTAATGATATATGTTGTTGAAGCAAGGAAGCATATTGTGCAGGGATGCAAAAGTACATAAGCTCACACAAGTGTCTCGGCAATTAAGGCTCACTAAGCAAATGTTTCCATGCATTCTCAAATCACAGGCAACAATTTGCGCTTTCAATTTTTAGTCCCGATGTATCCTGATGTAGTCTTGTAGACCCCTATATACCTGGGGACAAATGTTTAGTCTTCCGCCAAGGTAACTGTAGTTGTGTGTTGCTCACCCCAGATACAAGTTGGGACACTGGACAAGCCATCGTATAGTCTTATGCAGCTGTGCCAATGACCCCGCGGGTCAATAGTGGATGAGCACAGGTGGAGACACAAAATCTCTCGGGTGGGAGATCCAGTGGTGAACAAGAGATGCCAGCAAATTGTTTCGATAATTTTGCTTCATCATCGTTTCTGTGTGTTTTAGTAGAGCAACGCCGCGTGGTAGCTGAGCAGCTGAGTAGTGGCTACAGCTTTAGCATCGAGGAGTTCTTCGGTGTTTTAAGGTAGGACAATCCGAAAACACTAAACCTATATGAAGTTTTCAGTCTCATTGAGGTGTAAGCACAACTGTTGAACATCGTTATTCCTGTTCAAGAGCGAAAATAGGTTTCATTTGGAGCCTTTGTGTTTCTCCTGTCTTAGGAACGAGAGAGGGGAGGAGGGTCATCTGGGAGAGGGAGAGGGGAGGAGGGAGAGGAGCTCTGGGAATACTTTCAGTTATTTTTGGCCCAGAAGTGCAGACATCCCTGCCAAGTGGGTCATAAATTTGCGACGCCACAAAAGGGTCGATTAAGCCTGAAGTTCGGCGGAACTACAGGAACATCTTCTCGCGAGAAGATTCAGGCAGCTGATTAGGTTGATTCCGATCATCGGGCCTAGTTCGTTCAGGGTGAATGAAAGCATATAATATCGGAACCGTTCGCGGTGAACGCTGTGCCACATCACAGTGCTGCATCACACTGCTACGTCACACTGCTGCATCACAATGCTGCATCACACTGCTACGTCACACTGCTACATCACGCTGCTATGTTACATCGCTGCATCACGCTGCTACGTCACACTACGACATCACGCTGCTACGTTACACTGCGACATCACGCTGCTGGATCACACTGCTACGTCACACTGCGACATTACGCTGCTGCATCACGCAGCTACGTCACACTACGACATCACGCTGCTATGTCACACTACGACATCACGCCGCTACGTCACACTACGACATCACGCTGTGACATTACGCTTGATTGATTGATTATTTGGGTATAAGAGCGCGCCGACTACAGGGCCATTTGGCGCCCAATGTGACATCACGCTGTTACGTCACACTGCGACATCATGCTGCTACGCTGGGGGGTGAGGAGATGCTCAAAGGTGATAAATGTCCAGAATGTCAATCGAAGAAGGTCAAAATATGGAAGCTTTCGCCCGAATGTAGTCAGGTGAGAACCTGATTATCAGTTGATGCTGATCTTGATAAGACATATACATAAATACATAAAAGATCAGTGCAACTATGAGCCACAAGGGCCGTTCTTGGTTGCACTCTGGACACTGAACCAGTTGCCCACCAAATCCGTCGATCAACCCTCCCTGGAATACAGAAAAACAAGCCCTCTATTCTGATAATTGTTGTCTATGCTGTTTTTAAAGATGTTCAGTGTGCTGCTACTGACAATGGTTTCTGGCAGCTGGTTCCAGTGTTCAACTACCCTGTTGGTGAAGAAAGACTGTCTTTACCTTGTCCTGCTGTAATTAACTTTAATTTTGAATTGATGACCTCTAATTGCATCATTTCTGTTAAATTCAAACATTTCCCTGAGATATTCCTGTTCCTGACCATGAACAAATGTAAAGACCTCGATGAGATCTCCTCTCAGCCTTCTATATCTAAGGGAAAGCATATTCAATTTCTTCAATCCTTCCTGATATGCCAGGTTGCCTATACCATTAACCATTGTTGTTGCCCTCTTTTGTACTCTCTCTAAAAGCCAACAATCTTTTTCATAACTAGGGGACCAAGCTTGGACACATAATTCCAAATGTGGCCTGACATATGCACAGTAGAGCTTCCTGATGACTTCCTCACTTTTGTATGATACATTCCTATTTATTTCCCAAAGCTTCTTAGTGCCTTCTTCCTGGCTTCTTTGGTCTGTTCGGTAGACAAGATGTAAGATGTATTTACAAGAGATGTAAATAAGACAAACATGTTTGCCTTATTCGAATATATTTCAATGGAGGAAACAGTATGGGTGGTCTCCAGTGGAGGACGGTAATTCTAACTTGAGGAGATGTAGTATTTTCAGTCGGAGAGCACTCTACACAAGGTGTGGCCAACACAGTACAGGGAATTCACACTTGACAGTGGAATATCAGGGTTGTCAGAGGGAGTGAAGACATCGAGAGACGAAGGTATTCAGAATTGTAATGTGTGCTGATGTATGTGTTTTTAGAGGGAGGGCATGAGATATGATGTATTAGTGAAAAGGAGATGGACTGAAACAGGTTAAGACTTGCTGCATTACAACACTAGAGTGCTGAAACACAACGTCTTCCCATCTTGCAACTGGTTGTGCAATTTTCTATCCCACACCGTGGAATAATTGTTACCTCGCAAAATGGTGCACACTTTTCCCCAGAATACGGTGGACCGTGGCTGCAACCCAAAACGGTGGGCAATTTTAACACAGCAAAGTCACCGGCACCGCTCTTGTGGGCTGCACACAACATAATGATCAGGGACAGATTCAGTGGGAGGGGGTATGGGGGCATGTGATCCCCGCTTCATAGAAAGGTGGCGCCCCGCTGGCCGCAAAAAAAAACCTCAAAGACTCGACTTCATCCCCCCCCCCCCCGTACTCAACGGATTTTTTTTTATCAGCCCAAAGCGCCCTTCTCAGAAGAAAGCGAGCCCCAATGAGCAAAACAAAAACACATCCGTTCAGTGTGCTCGAATGCATCCCCCTCCCCTCCGTTCCAAGCTCCACACTTTTGTTCGCCCAAGGCGACCCTCTGAAAAATTTGCCCCCCACCTTGATGAGTCTTACTGCATCCGCCCCTGATAATAATATCTAGGCTAGATAACTTAGCGAGAAATCCCCGATCGTTGACCAGCGATTCAGGTAATACACAACAATGTAAGCACACACGGCTGGCCAAGAATGTTAACACACCGCTGACTACGAATGCTAACATACCCAGCTGGCCAAGAATGTTAACACACACACAGCTTGCTATGAATGTTAACATACAACTGGCCAAGAATGTCAACGTATAGTTGGCCAAGAATGCCAACACACACAGCTGGCTATGGATATCAACACACACACAACTGGCTATGGATATCAACGCACACAGCTGGCCAAGAATGTCAACACACACAGCTGGCTAAGGATATGAACACACACAGCTGGCTATGGATATCAACACACACAGCTGGCTATGGATATCAACACACACAGCTGGCTATGAATATCAACACACACAGCTGGCATGAATGTCGAAACTGGCTATGGATGTCAAAACACGCTTTTGGATATAACACGAGAATGTAACCAATAACAACTGGCTATGGATGTGAACAAGCTGGCAGGATGTCACACACACTGGCTTGGATGTACACACACTGCTATGGATATAAACACAACTGCAGGATGTAAAACCGCTATGGATGTCGACAACAACGGCAGGATGTCGACACACAACGGCTATGGATGTCGACACACAACTGCTATGGATATCAACACACAGCGGCTATGGATGTCGACACACAACTGGCTAGGATGTCAAAACTGCTATGGATGTACAAACGCTATGGATGTCACACACAGCGCTGGATGTACAACTCTATATTAAAACCATGATAAAATCAGGATACAAAAACTATGATTAACAAAAAACAATTAACCAAAATCAACAAACAGCTGCTATGGATATCAACACACACAGCTGGCAATGGATATCAACACACACAGCTGGCTATGGATATCAACACACACACAACTGGCTATGGATATCAACGCACACAGCTGGCCAAGAATGTCAACACACACAGCTGGCTATGGATATCAACACACACAGCTGGCTATGGATATCAACACACACAGCTGGCTATGAATGTCGACACACGCAGCTGGCTATGAATGTCGACACACACAGCTGGCCAAGAATGTCAACACACAGCTGGCTATGGATATCAACACACACAGGTGGCTATGGATATCAACACACACAGCTGGCTATGAATGTCGACACACACAGCTGGCCAAGAATGTCAACATACAGCTGGCCAAGAATGTCAACACATGCAGATGACTATGAATATCAACACACAAAGCTGAACAAGAATGTCAACATGCAGCTGGCTAAGAATGTCCATACATACAGCTGGCTATGAATATCAATACACACAGCTGATACACATAGCTATGAATGTCGACACACAGCTGGCCAAGAATGTTAACACACGCAGTTGACTAAGCAGCGAAAAGTGTTTGCCTCTGGAAGTACCCACTCAACTCTGTCATGAAATTGTTTTACTGAAGAGGGAAATTTCACTGGAAATTTCCACGATCACTATATACCCACTACTGCAACAGAAACGTCGGTGCTGCTAATGAAAAAAAACAACGAAGTCAGATTATGCAACCGATTACGAAACTCTCTTTCGTTGTAGACTGAGAAAAAGGTTGCATTGAATTGTGCGGATGTCTGCTGTCATTAAATTTAGGGTGCGAAATTGACAGCATGAACTGTAAGCCTGAAGGATCATGTCTGGAATGAACTTCAACGCCAGATAATTTGGCACACAAAGAGCATCATAGCCTAGTGGCTATGCGAACGTTACCTGTCACGGCCATCTGACTTCCGAATAATGACTACTTCCAGGGGTTCCACCTGCCACCGGACACGTGTCAACACCAGGGAAAAAGACCGGACGGGAGGGGATAAGGCATCATACACGTGCCAACACCAGGGGAAAAGGACCGGACGGGAGGGGATAAGGAGGAACCGGACACGTGCAAACACCAGGGGAAAAGGACCGGACGAGAGGGGATGAGGAGGCACCAGATACGTGTCAACACCAGGGGAAAGGACCGGATGGGAGGGGATGAGGAACTGTACACGTGCCAACACCAGGGGAAAGGGACCGGATGGGAGGGGACGAGGAGGCACCGGACAAGTGCCAACACCAGGGGAAAAGGACCGGACGGGAGAGGATGAGCAGGCACTGGAAACGTGCCAACACTAGGGGAAAAGGACCGGACGGGGGGGGATGAGGAGGAACCAGATACGTGTCAACACCAGGGGAAAGGGACCGGACGGGAGGGGATAAGGGGGAACCGGACACGTGCCAACACCAGGGGAAAAGGACCGGACGAGAGGGGATGAGGAGGCACCAGATACGTGTCAACACCAGGGGAAAGGGACCGGATGGGAGGGGATGAGGAGGCACCAGATACGTGTCAACACCAGGGGAAAGGGACCGGACGGGAGGGGATGAGGCACTGGACACGTGCCAACACCAGGGGAAAGGGACCGGACGGGAGGGGACGAGGAGGCACCGGACACGTCCCAACACCAGGGGAAAATGACCGGACGGGAGGGGGATGAGGAGGCACTGGACATGTGCCAACACTAGGGGAAAAGGACCGGACGGGAGGGGATGAGGAGGCACCAGATACGTGTCAACACCAGAGGAAAGGGACCGGACGGGAGGGGATGAGGAGGCACTGGACACGTGCCAACACCAGGGGAAGGGACCGGACGGGAGGGGATGAGGAGGAACTGGACACGTGCCAACACCAGGGGAAGGGACCGGACGGGAGGGGGATGAGGAGGCACTGGACACGTGCCAACACTAGGGGAAAAGGACCGGACGGGAGGGGATGAGGAGGCACCAGATACGTGTCAACACCAGAGGAAAGGGACCGGACGGGAGGGGATGAGGAGGCACTGGACACGTGCCAACACCAGGGGAAGGGACCGGACGGGAGGGGATGAGGAGGAACTGGACACGTGCCAACACCAGGGGAAGGGACCGGACGGGAGGGGGATGAGGAGGCACTGGACACGTGCCAACACCAGGGGAAAAGGACCGGACGGGAGGGGATGAGAAGGCACTGGACACGTGCCAACACCAGGGGAAAACAGATCGGACGGGAGGGGATGAGAAGGCACCGGACACGTGCCAACACCAGGAGAAAAAGCCCGGATGGGAGGGGATGAGGAGGCACCGGACATGTGCCAACACCAGGGGAAAAAGACCGGATGGGAGGGGATGAAGAGGCACTGGACGGGACGGGTACTCCCTTGGACATGGGTTCAGCGAACAGTATTTGTAATACAATCTACTCTAGTTCGTCTGAAACATGCGATGACAAATACTTTGTTTCATGTTCGCCCATATAAATTGCTACATGGCCAGTGCAGTCGATGCGCCCTAAAGCCCCCCACCCCCCACCAAAAAAAAATCGGCCATACAAATATTTCGACATATTTATTTACCTCCAATGTCGCCTTTTAACAAACTGTGGTATATTTTTATTTCGGTTCTTAATCTGGCATCATGCTTTTAATTATGTCTTCCCTGATTTAAAATATAGCAAACATTGGTTTGTTTTCTTGATTGATGAGTGCAGGCCAAGTTTTAAGTTGAATGCGTTATTTCCCTTTTGGTTTGACGGTGATTTGCTGTTATTGACTTGGTCCTGGTCCACTGAAACCTGTTTACGTTTCGCACGAATAAATTTATGCCCACAAAATGCCCACAAGTCTTCACTGACCTGTTGAAAAAGCAAACGTCACTCAAGACAACTAAACATCGATAAGTAACTGCTAGGTCGCCAGGCCGTAGATTATGTTGTCAACTGACGGGGAACATATTTAGAGCTGTAATATCTCGCCATGACTGCCAGAGGAGCAGCCCGTGCAGGGGTAGCGCTGCCATGTGCTACAAACGACATTGACCGGAACATTTATATCTGCATGTTCCGAATCATGATCATGAATGTCTGCTTAATAGTCATCCAGCTTTTCACCACGTGCAGAAACTGGCACTCGCTGTCCACTCCCATGATGTACTCACTATCTCTCCTGCCTCGAACATGGTCGTGCCTCTTCAGCTGAACACACGGCTTCAGTAAGCGGCGAGGAGTGGCGCACTGGCGGCCCAAGCCACAGACCGCTGCTCGGGCCCGGACTGAGCTGCAGCGCGGCCGTCCATCACGACCAGACGTCTATATTTACACGGCCGATTGGTGTCGGCTGAGACCGCAGCAAGCGCGGTCACTCGCCTGCCAGAACAGCGTCAATGTTTTGGCACACAAGGTTTTCAACGTTTCGTGGTACATGTCAGCCTAAAATGTTGCCCTAGAGTTGCCCACAGCGTGGCTGCAAGAATTCCCGAGCGAAATATCTCAGTGATTATTTCTTATCGCCACCAATCGGAACCAATCTGTTTGTCGACACGAATACCAGAAAACATGTTGGTTTTAAAAGCATACGCTTTTGTTTATTCTGATTCAATGTTCTTGTATTGCACATCGTTTGCCATTGCGCTGCCTTCTTCCCCAAAAGATATTCAAAGCCAAACTGCTTCCAGTGCTTTATCTAGCCTGTGCAGTCCGTATCTAATGTCTAATGTTCAGCAACCCAAGCACAATCGACTTGGAGTTTCGACACACGTAGCGTACACAAAATGGCCATGACCAGATTTGTCGTCTGCTTGTACCAGGACCCTTCCATAGGGATTTTGAAGACAAAAATCGTTTAAAGTTGAAATATCACAACCAGCCATGATCTAAATACCACCAGAAACAACCTAAAAACATTCTTCGTTTAATTCCCTTTCATATGATGTAAATATGACGTGTCTGTTGATAAAACTCATTGTGTAAATTGCGTTATGAATAATGATGTTTTGTGTTTTTAACACGCAAATATCTCTGCAGAACACAATATTTGCCTTTGGTACCACTGACACCTTATTTATTGCACCAGCACCAAGGGAAACACTCTTCAAAAACTAAATCATCATTTCCCTTTCCAACCCTACCTTTCTCAAACCCGTTCCGATGAAATTCAGGCTGTAATTCAGGGGCACAAAATTGAGTGTTCCATTTTTAGTCATCCTGATGTCCCAGGTTCAAATCTCACGAGGGCCAATATTTGTTTTTAAAACGCATCTGACGGTCTAGCTTGAACGAACGAAAATGCCTCCGTTTGGGTAGTATATCTACCGTCTGGGGACCCCTCGGCATGGCGCAGCCATGATTTCCTGAAGCCACGCCCATACCTAGGTGGCGCCCCCCCCCCCCTACGCTTGTCAGGGCCTGACCGAGAGAGGCACGCGTCAGCGCGCCGAATCGCAGCGTAACTGTTTGTGCATCCTTTTTGTACATACCCTGAAAGTTTTGATTTTCTGCGACCTTAGGTCACTAACCCATGACGTCATCGTCGAAGCCACGTTTTGCAGTTTTTAGCATTTTGTAAACCATTTTGCGAATGAGCGGCTCAACTTTACTCAAACTTTACTCAAACTTTACACAACGCCTAAACTTGGTTCCCAATCGTTCTGGTAGTGTTCTGATGCACCAGCGACCTATTAATAAATAAATGACGAATTGTTTGACAAATCTGTTGAAGGATTACTGCTTGATAATAAATAATGAGTGCTGGTGAATGAAATACATATTTTGCAGCAAAATATAATTCACAGAATATCAAACAGTACCAGCGCTGCGTTGTCTGAACCAAACTGATTCACTCGCCAATAATCATTCGCACCGGGGGCGGTCAAGTTGTTCCGGACCTGTGACGTAGCCAAGGCGATACTCGGCAGCACCTTGCGTGCATGTCAAGCCAAAACGGCCAATATTTGCCACGGCTTTACGCAGGCAATGTTTATTATATATAGGCAAATTTGACATCATGCGAATGCCTGAAGAATTATACATACGAATCCGGGTCGTTTTTACTTGCATCACCTCGAAAAAGTATGTTTATTTGCCGGTAAACGAGGACACTACACATAACCGGCCGGCCGACTCCCGGAGGGCGGGGCCTAGAGTCGTTGCCATGAAGACCGGCTGGCCCTCAAGGCCAGTCGTGCGTCGAGCCTCAACAGAAAAGGAAGCTGCTGTTAAATGAAATTGCCAGGAATCTGCTAGATTTTGAATATTCTACTATAGGATTCTATAATCTGCCAGATGTCCACCACATTCTAGTAGAATATCGCATATTCTAGCATATGACGTCACCAAGGCACAGAGATACTAGAACTGAGAATCTACTAAACTTGGGTGTACCCGTTTTTTAATATAATCTGATTCGCACTGCCTAGCGTCTCGTTTTTGCGACATGCCGAGGACAGAAGACTGCGCATGCGCAGTCTGAGATGGCCAGTTTGTGTACGCTACGACACACATATATACATTTATATATATATATATATATATATATATATATATATATATATATATATATATATTCAAGTAATTATTAACCAAAAAGCAACATTAAGAACTAATAATGCTAATTGTTAAATTATGTCTTACCCAAACTAAGTCTAAATGGGTGAACCAGACTTGATGCAGACTTCACTTTCAATTGATGTATCCTTATCTAAGAAGATATCTGTCAAAATATTTTGTTTCCATGACAACAGCTCATACAAAGAAGCCAAGTGGCTTGGATATGAAAACAAGTTTTGTGTAGAAAATGTCAAGCTTTCTAGCGTATTTCTACAATGAATGCAGACAATATCTAGTAACCCAAAGAGCTACAAGCGTTGTGTGCAAATGTGCATAAACAAAAGCGTGCCTTGAGCAACACAGGACTGCATCAAGTAAGTTTGTTATCATTCTTCCTGTGCGAGAGTGAATTACTCCCCCTTGATAAGGTTTATAACTTACCATTTTCAAAATGCTTCAGCTATGCCTTTGATAATTCATGCTATTCTTGGTTATTTTATACCTACTCTCAAAACCGATATAGTCCTGATCCTAACCTGTGCGACTCCATGGAGGGATTTAAAGCGCCATACTTGGTATTTTGTTGTTTTTGTTTTGTGAGCCGCATATTACGCAATAATACATCCGCCATTGTTCTGTTTGAAAGGTGGCATCCGATAGAAGGTTATTAACCTCTTCTTAGACACTTTGTGCTTTATAATTTGGCATATATTAAGATTAAGGTAAAATTTGATTTTTTTAAAAAAAATTTGTTTGTTGAATTTTAACGTGGAAATGACGGTGCGACCGCTCATTTTCTCAGCAAATGTTTACTTTTCAGTTGGCAAAGAAATACAAGATCAAAATCTTCACTCTACAAATATAGCACATCGGATATAATTATCCGTACCTGGCGTGTTACAGACGTGATAAAGAAGAAATTCAACACTTCATCCACTCGATTTAATACTCTGACATCGAAAACCTTATGCTTCCGCCTTAATTCGACATTTATTTCCGAGAATTCATACTCCCAAACCGACGCGTCCGCAACGCGAACCAGGCCGGAAGTTCCTTGCGATGCTGTAATCGTTAAGGGCAGTGCTATCAATGTCCAACACATCCTCGAGAAGGTTTAGTATGTACATTTACCAAGAGGGGAAGTGTGTTTAGTAAGAATATTTACTAAACTTCCCGAAGTTTAGTAGGTATTGTTACTAAAGTTGCCTATGGAGATATATACAATGTCGCATAAATTTAATGACGTCATGGCCGAAAAATTCGTTTCGGAGGATTCTGGTTTTCCGGTTAGGTTAGGTTAGGTTAGGTTACATTATATTATATTATGCTATAATACATTTTATATATTATGCTACATTATCTTAGTCTAGGTTAGGCTATGCTAGGTTATTTTATTTATTCTATGATTTATTTATTTAGTAGTCGGTAGACAAACCACACGCAGCAATGCGCACCACTCTTATCAGTGAAGCTTAGCCTAGTGGTGAATCGGTTGTGCTGCAGTATCTTAGATTGTGCTTGATATTGTAATTCATAGAATTAAGCTTTCTTTTGAGGACAAGCACGCAAGTTCATTATTTTTCCGACAACACAGTGCCATTCCGAGCGGGGTTATTTGCTCAAATTGTTGTTGCTCGAATTCCACTGCCACGAAATTCAAAAGTTCCTTCTCGAAGCATCGGCGCTATAAGCCGCAGACTTGTGCCTATGACGTCATCAATTGTTTCGACCGCCGTTGACTTAAAAGTAATCATTTGCGGTGAAAATGAGTGATCATCATGTCAGGAAGCATACTATTATAAAAACCCAAACACTTAAATTTTACTTGATCATAATATTTACCGATAATTTAATGTTTCAGGATATCGGTAGCGTGTAAAGAGGCACAATGGAAAAAATTTGCAACCTGCTATCACGGATATGCAAGTTATATTGCACAGGAACCAAGCACATTTTTCTTGGAATTTCGAGCTTATCCATGCTCAATGGCGACTTCAGGTCAGGGTGGGAATTAAGGCACTTCTTGAGAGATTTTATCTCTGAAAACATTTTTGCACTCCGGGTTCATACTGGATAGGATGGGCTTCAAATGTACTCCGACACAAATGTGGGAACAAAGATATCAATAAAAACAAACACAGAACGACACCCCAAAAAAACGCTGGTTATTCCACTTACGGTCACCACTCAAACTAATCACTTTTTGTAGCAGTCAGCAGCCGGACCACAGCTTCACACACTCCATCAATCTCAACCACCGGAATTTCCGACAACAACGCGCCAACAGCAACTTGCAAGATGATGCGCATGCGCACTGAGAACACTGTTCTCCGGCTCTGGAGCCCCGTCTCAGAATACCTGTGTTTCTGCCACCCTATAGTGGGAAACTTTGACAGTTTTAAGAGACGTCTCCGGAGTCCCGGAGGCCACCGATCTCCTGCGCTGCATCTCCGGTCGCGACTGGGGTGCAGACAGGGCCACACTCAACACAATGTATATTACTCTGATTCGCTCAATCCTGGAATACAATGCGTTTGTCTTCGATAATATATCCCCTTCACACATCACAACACTTGAACGCATACAGAATAACGCAATACGCCTCATCACCGGAGCACACCGCACCACGCCCATCACTAGTCTCCGGGCTGAGGCCCACCTCCCCAGCTTACAACACCGCAGAATGCTTCAACTCGTCAGATACCACTTTCGCACCACAACACAACACAACCACCCTGCCACCCTCGCACTCTCTAATCCTCCCGTTCGACGTACATATAATAGGAACAAATACAATATTGCCATACATTTAGACCATGTCCTCACATTCGCACTCAAATTCCCCAACGTAATCCCCGACAAATTGCCTGCTCTAATCCCGTTTTGGCACATGAAACACCCCAAACTTGAGTATCTCTTTCGGGAAAACAAAAACCTGCTCACCCCCATCGAAGTCCAAATTAGATTTTTTGAATATCAAGAGGCCCACCCACAACACACCTTCTTCTACACGGACGGCTCACGTACCAGCAATGGTACGGGAGCCGCCTGGTGCGGTGGGCCCGACACTGGTCAAACCAAATTAACACTTCACCATTCGGTTTACACAGCAGAACTAGTCGCCATACTCACTTGCCTACAACACATCATTGCGCAACGCATTACTACCCCTACTACAATATGCACTGACTCACGATCCTCCGTGGACGCCCTCGCCTCAATACACAACACCACACACCCCACGCTCCACGCCATCCGACACCTCTACAATGCCAACCACGCACACCTTCCACTCACACTGCTCTGGATCCCTGGACATAGGGGCATCCCGGGAAATGAACGGGTTGATGGTCTCGCCCGCGCGGCGATCGACCTCCCCGATAACAACGGAGCCCCAGTACCCCCCGGAGATCTTTTATCCCTCACAAATAATCTGTTCAAAAAGTATATTCAGGCCTGCTGGTCACACAACACCACACACCTACACACCATCAAGCCCACACTTTCCAGCTGGCCCTCCTCCAATCAGCACACCCGTCTGAACGAGGTGGTTCTCACCAGACTTCGCCTGGGCCACACCGATTTGACACACAATTTTCTTTTTCATAGACCTCACCGCCTTCCACTTTGTACCACATGTCATGTTCGCCTTACGGTCACTCATATCTTACTTGACTGTCCAGCATATGCTCTTCACCGTCGCTATATCATGCAATATGTCGCCAAGATCCACTCACAACTTTCGCTTCAAGCTCTCCTCGGGAATGACCACCCAGAACTACTTGATTTACTCTTTCGCTTCCTCCAGGACACCAAACTCTCCGAACTAATATAAAGCCTCCGTCGCATTTTCCTTTTCCAAGCTAGCCTGATAAAAGATATACGACACGCGCCACACTCCGTACTGGCTGTATGACTCCGCTCCACATCTCTTCTTCTCCGTCGTCGCAAAACACGTCCATATAGGTTATCTCACACTAGGTAGACAGGATCCGATCCAATTTGGCTACTACGGACGGACTTCCTTTTAAATTGCGCTTGGTTTTTTACCCTCGGGTTTTCCAAGCAGCCTGGTTTTCCCCTTTCTAGGGGTTTCCAGGCTTTAACTTAAAACATACACTTACACACACAAGGTCGGGCCCGACGCCCACGACTCGCCCTGGGCGTCGGGCCTCCGCTTCGCTTTACAGGTCGCAGGTGGGCAGTGGAGCCTCTCCGGAGGTTACGATGCTGCCCACCCTCCAAATGTCCTTCCATTGTCATGAGTGTCTGTATGTATGTATATGTACCTGTATGACATGCGTGTTTCGTCTCTACGCCATATTTCTTGTTTCACGGCGTCTCTCCTTTCTTGACTAGTTGGTATAACCGGATGTCACATAAGCCGGATTAACGTAACTCCTTCTTTAACGTAGCAATCTCTAGCAGATGGCACTTTGCCTCAGCTAAAGATTTAGGGGAAAAAAAAAAAAAAAACACCGATCAGAATTGGCTGCGTTAGCGTTTTCTGTTCTGAAATCTGTCTGTCAACCAATCAATGCAAGGTATTTTGTATATGACGTCATAACCATTAGCAACTTTGAACATATGGTTAACAGTGTCCACACAAGTTAACAGTAAACACAAGACCTTGACTGATCCTTTGCTTTGATCACATCCAACTGTGGCGTGTGCGGTAGCGGAGTTGCGTTCGTATTACGTGGGAAATTGGCTGCGTAGGTAGGTATGCGCTCTGAGCTGAGGGTGAAGTGTGAAGTATTTTTGTTTGTTTTTCATATGGCTAGCCTTGTACTGAGAACAACAGTGAAAGGAAAACGCATTTCTCCTGTGAGTTATAAGAAACGAAACAGTGCTGATTATTACGGGTCTCTGCCGGGCGGTGCCATCCATTGTTCACTTCTTTGTTCGTATGTTTTGGCATTTGATTTGACAAAAAATGAGAATGATATTACTTATGCATATTATGTAGGTACTGATTTAGGTTTTTCCGGTCGGTTGCTGGTAAGCAGATGCCATGTATAAAAATAATGTCCATGAAAATGTGCTCCGGAAGAAATCGGTATGCACTCCGACTCCCAACCCGGAAAGTAAGTTTCCCACTCTGCTTCAGGTACAAAGTTCTACGAGGGATCACTCTCGGTCTTTGCATGTTGCAGATAAATTCGATGCCTTGATTCACCCCCTCGTCCTATTTGTAGGAGTGAATAATTTCTGGTGCATAATTTTGTCAGTGGCGCATCCAGGGAAGCAGAATTAGGGGAGTTTGCAAGCTACATGTACTGCTAGGTAAATGCTCTAGGTGTATTGCAAGGTGTACTCCAGGTAAATGCTCTAGGTGTATTGCAACATTGTGACCCAATACTATTCACCAATGTTCGTCCTGATTCCGCCATTGAATTAATACCTAAGATCTGCAGACATCACATAGGCAACAGGCACTCTGATAATTCGTATTCGTCATTGCCGCACAGCAAGCGAGTCCAAAATAGCAGGCCAGGAGTAGTGTTTATGTAATATCGGTATCAATTCAATTCATCACTAATCGATTCTTCCGTCACATGGTTTTCCGCCGACGATATTTTGAGAAATATTTGCTGGATCGGGGGGGGGACTATAAATCCCACAGTTACCGCAACACTGTGAAATATAATCCTATAGGGTGCTATGCTTAGCCTCGAAGGTACAAGTGTGGAGGGGCATAATATCCTTTAAATGATAAAACACCTAGCGTTATGTTCTAAATATTCACTTATTATATTCCTATTCGCGGTGGACATTCGAACATGCAAAATGTGATGTATACCAAACAAATTAGAAGCCGATTACACTATCATAAACGGGGTTTGCTACTTGGAAATTCAAGTGGTTGATAGGTAATGCAAGATTAAAAAATATAGAATATGATAACTATTTCACAGTCAAATCCGGAAATGCTGCAAAAATATACCAATTGCTTTATTGTCACTTCAACACGCAATTAAAATGAGCCATTGCAACGCCAACAAAAAGTAGTTGGAGAGTGGGCAGGGGATTCCATCAGGATGTCGGAATCGAAGAATGCTGGCGATACGAAGATTCAGAGTGAGTGGGTGTCCAACAAATGTTAATGCTAAGCATAACCCGACCCGTCTCGGGGGGTGATATGCCCCCCACAAGGTTTTGCGCGGATAGTGAAAGAACGGCGCGGGAAGCGTGGAGAAATTTGGCGTACCTTTTCCCACATAAATTTGGCATGTTGTGTGAAAACTTTCAGGTCAGGTCACCTACGGTCAACGAGTTAGTCGAGGCCAAGTGAGGTCACCTTCAGAAAAGTTCAACAGTTCAAACGTGATTTTTATTTTTCGTTTTTGATGACATTTGTTTTCCACATTTGACAATTATGGCCCAAATCGAAGATTCTGGCTAAAGTAAGCATTTTATGGGAGCAAGTTGACGTGAAACAACGATTTTCGGTCCGCTCTGGGAATTAGGGAAATAAAAATTGAAGATAATTAAAAAATCAGAAGTTTGAAATTAAAAAAAACATTTATTTCGGGGTCAGCAAAAAAATATGGCCATGGTCGATTTCGCCTTCGTTTTATGATTCCAAAATTGTTTTGCTCTTTAAATCTCCAAAATTATTTCCCCAGAGCCAAAAACATGAAGTCAGTTGTGAAAACACGTAGTGACGACATTTTGGGGGGATAATTTTTTTAAAGATGGTTTCTGGCCCTACTCGTCGAGCGCTTTCCGATGACACCTCTCGTTTTCGTGCGATGCTTAGTATTGAGATTAGATGGGGGGTTTCATCAACCCCCCTCCGAGACGGGGTGTGAGGATCTGACCGGAAAGACGGGGAGGGTTAAGAGGTCACAAGTCAAGTTCATCTCTGACTAATCTAAATCAGGATACCGAAGTGGATCATGTCAGGGAAATTGTATTCGATTTGCGTAGTTTGGATACTTTTTGCTACTACACATGACCATTTATTTAAACTACTTACTATTTCAATCCAAGGCTCATTTCCTTCGAGTTTGGCGTCAAAATCACCGCATGCATGCACATAACTAGACTAACGCCTTTAATGCTAGGAGTAGGCTGGTACGCTTTTTATACTATACATTTATTAGTACGCATTTATTATTAGATAAGTAGGTACGCATTTCTATCACAATAAATACTCTTCAGGTTCACCCTAGTCATGTCATATGGATTATATTGGATTATATGGATTATGTAGCCTTGTGGACTGCTACCTGAATCGTCAAGGAATGCTAATAGTGCTGCTCGAATATGCGTAAGCTGAACAATATCTACAGGCAGCAATGTCGGACCACAAGAACAACAAAGTATACCTGATGATTCGTCGGAAAAAGATCACCGTGGTATCGACGGTCAGCCAGCACACCACTACCTTCGAGTTGAAGAAATCACTGGAAGGTATGCTGAAAGTCGCACCCTATAATCAAAGACTTATATACGACGAGGTAATTCTAGAAGATGACAGCACTCTGGAGTCTGTTGGCATAACATCATCCTCCGCTCCCAGGCTCAGGTACGAACATTCATCAACCCATCGATTTATTGCTTTGATCAAGCAACCATTTACATAGGTAGGACGAAAGATATTGAATGCTACAAAGCATGCAATTGATAGGACAAGACAACGATATTTTCTCAACACAAATGCTATCTTGAGTCCCTCATATTTGATGAGAAAGCTTACAGAACAGCTATATCCAACAAATCATCATTGTTTTTTGTATTGAATGTTTTTACCAACCGTATTATTGTTCAATTGTTCCACACCAGGTGAACTTTAATGGTTGCGTCTTGCGTGAGTGGCTGGCAGTGGGTTGACGTGCGCTGTGCCGGCGTGTCTGCTGGGGCTGTGATCAGCGTGAGTGGCTGGCCGTGGGTTGACGTGCGCTGTGCCGGCCTGTCTGCTGGGGCTGTGGTCAGCGTGAGTGGCTGCCGTGGGTTGACGTGCGTTGTGCCGTGTAGGCTGGCGTGTCTGCTGGAGCTGTGGTCAGCGTGAGTGGCTGCCCGTGGGTTGACGTGCGCTGTGCCGGCGTGTCTGCTGGGGCTGTGATCAGCGTGAGTGGCTGGCCGTGGGTTGACGTGCGCTGTGCCGGCCTGTCTGCTGGGGCTGTGGTCAGCGTGAGTGGCTGCCGTGGGTTGACGTGCGTTGTGCCGTGTAGGCTGGCGTGTCTGCTGGGGCTGTGGTCAGTGTGAGTGGTTGGCCGTGGGTTGACGTGCGCTGTGCCGGCGTGTCTGCTGGGGCTGTGGTCAGCGTGAGTGGCTGGCCGTGGGTTGACGTGCGCTGTGCCGGCGTGCTGCTGGGGATGTGATCAGCGTGAGTGGCTGGCCGTGGGTTGACGTGCGCTGTGCCGGCGTGTCTGCTGGGGCTGTGGTCAGCGTGAGTGGCTGGCCGTGGGTTGACGTGCGCTGTGCCGGCGTGTCTGCTGGGGCTGTGGTCAGCGTGAGTGGCTGGCCGTGGGTTGACGTGCGCTGTGCCGGCGTGCTGCTGGGGATGTGATCAGCGTGAGTGGCTGGCCGTGGGTTGACGTGCGCTGTGCCGGCGTGTCTGCTGGGGCTGTGGTCAGCGTGAGTGGCTGGCCGTGGGTTGACGTGCGCTGTGCCGGCGTGTCTGCTGGGGCTGTGGTCAGCGTGAGTGGCTGGCCGTGGGTTGACGTGCGCTGTGCCGGCGTGTCTGCTGGGGCTGTGGTCAGTGTGAGTGGTTGGCCGTGGGTTGACGTGCGCTGTGCCGGCGTGTCTGCTGGGGCTGTGGTCAGCGTGAGTGGCTGGCCGTGGGTTGACGTGCGCTGTGCCGGCGTGTCTGCTGGGGCTGTGGTCAGCGTGAGTGGTTGGCCGTGGGTTGACGTGCGCTGTGCCGGCGTGTCTGCTGGGGCTGTGGTCAGCGTGAGTGGTTGGCCGTGGGTTGACGTGCGCTGTGCCGGCGTGTCTGCTGGGGCTGTGGTCAGTGTGAGTGGCTGGCCGTGGGTTGACGTGCGCTGTGCCGGCGTGTCTGCTGGGGCTGTGGTCAGCGTGAGTGATTGGCCGTGGGTTGACGTGCGCTGTGCCGACGTGTCTGCTGGGGCTGTGGTCAGTGTGAGTGGCTGGCCGTGGGTTGACGTGCGCTGTGCCGGCGTGTCTGCTGGGGCTGTGGTCAGTGTGAGTGGCTGGCCGTGGGTTGACGTGCGCTGTGCCGGCGTGTCTGCTGGGGCTGTGGTCAGCGTGAGTGGCTGGCCGTGGGTTGACGTGCGCTGTGCCGGCGTGTCTGCTGGGGCTGTGGTCAGTGTGAGTGGCTGGCCGTAGATTGACGTGCACTGTGCCATACAGGCCGGCCTGTTTGCTGCTGGTCATCAGTCAGGAAGACGGCGAATTTGAGGCTCCCGAGATATCGCCGTTCACACCGGTCGACTCGCCGGAGAAGACGACCGAGGCGACAAGTCCAGTCTCCATGCTGTCATAGTCGCCAAGAGAAACACCACCGGTGGCCTCATTAGTGCGGACAGTCGTCAATCTACCGTACGATTTACAGGTGTTGCCAGAACCACGCATTGGAAATAGACGGGTGCGGTCAGGATCTATAGCAGTCTCGCGGCGGACATTCCAGCGTCAACATGATCAATTTTCTTGATAAATGTTGCACGGAAGCGTTTGGTGAATCATATGAATTGACCTACTTACTTTACAATATCGATCATATTGATCAACACCACCATTTCTCAACAGTCGTTCGGCTATAAATGCACTTGCGAAGTTCCGGTTGTCGATTTGCGTATGTACGTGACAGGGCTAATCCGCATCCGACGCAGTTTAGGTAGTTCAAATTAGAATCACGTGTATGTAATTTGACGCAAGGGTGCGCCCCGGTGCCTGCTTGGGATGCACGCCTCCCAACCACCCTGCTTTGTCATGCCAAACGAGGAACACTACATGATAAATTTTACATTCAAACTAATCGCTTGCGCACATGACTCGAAACCGAATGGAGGGGACGCATGCCTACTTTATTGTGGACGCTTTCATTCTGACTGTGCCACACTATTCACATCGTTTGACCTGTGTCATTCCAGCCGGGTCGTGGTTTCTTTAGGTAGATATTTTATTACAGGTAGATAGCGCACAACTTACAGAAAACTTCCGTGCCATTACCTGGGGTAGGCTAGGGTGGCCATGTGCGTAAAGGCTGGCCTCTAAAGTAAAAGCAAAGACGAAGTATGTGTTGGTCTATCCGGAATGAAATCAGAATAGCTGGCTTTCCACTCTGACATATCGGTGCCCACAACGAGGTGTGTGGAGCCGACCAGCTAGCACCACTCAAAATCAGACGCCATTACGGCATGTACACATAAATCTAGGCACAACTTGATGCAATATCCTATATTTACAAAGCTGATGAGTTTATGCTAAGGTTTAGAACCGACGTCATCTGCGTGCTGAGTCAGCCGGTGACCGATGAGGCTTAGAACCGACGTCATCTGCATACTCTGAGTCAGCCGGTGACCGCATCCCCAGCGAAGCCATGGAGCACCGCTGTGTCGGCCGAGCTCGACCCAGCTGGGAAATGCCAGCTGTTTTGCCGCGCTTCTCGAAAGCCATCAACAGCAGTGGCAAAGTGCCCGACGGTATCGCTTGCATGCGATTACGAAGGTGCCCCACAGTAGCGGTATCTTTGATCGAGACACGCCAACAAAGGCCACCGCCGGATGGGGACGGCTCGGTACCTTTACACCCAGCCGCAGCATACAGCCAACCGCGGTCTTCAAAACTTGTCCAGTTGGGGAGAGGGCCTACCATCGGCCCATCTCAGTACTCTTGCACCCAACCGCAGCATATAGCCGACTGCGGTCTTCAAAACAACGTGTCCAGTCGGGGAGAGGGCTCGCCATCGTTCATCCTGAATCAGGGTTGTGCGGAATTCGGGCTTCGGTGCAAGTCCACTCAAGAACCCACCGTTTTTATAATGCAAATGGTATTCAGAATGCGATTTTCAACAACTATGGTGGAACATGATCCTAAGTTCATGACTTAACAGGGACGAAAATCTAACAGACAGAGAAGTGCGAACATGTGCAATTAATTCTACGTCGTTTGCACATTCAAGACTCCAAATCAGCGATGTGACAAACAATACTTATCGACACAAACGCAAAACATAAACGCATAAATGTAGCGAATATAACACGAAACGACGGGCCACAATGCCTATAGCGCGCAGTTCAGTCGCCGTGAGCGTTCTAAAATAAGCAATTTATGTCAGCCATCAACAGGGTTGCAGAGTAGCTGTGGAAACAATACCTCATTTTAATAAGCAAATTGTAGGGTAACATAACTAGCATGTCCGTGACATGTGCGACATTTTTGCGTTGCAGGGCATGTGTGAGCGAAAATGGTCTGCAAATTTATTGTTTGTATGTGATGCCGAATACAAATTGTTACATTTTGACCACAGGCAGGTGGGCCGATGTTCATCTCCCCTCGTCTATGTGCCTGCACACAGTTCGAAACACATGCAATGC
This sequence comes from Ashinkailepas kermadecensis, assembly GCA_034440615.1. NCBI lineage: Eukaryota > Metazoa > Arthropoda > Thecostraca > Neolepadidae > Ashinkailepas > Ashinkailepas kermadecensis. Next base: position 556,350 of record JAOTOM010005082.1, on the reverse strand, counting down.
TGGACAAGTAATTATCTGCACAATATTTAAATATCGCTATAGCCTACGCAACCATGTCAAAGTGTAAGTAATCTTTTGAGGCTATCGATAGTACAAATATTGTTTATAAACTATGTCTACCCATCCTTAACCGTACTACTTGTACATGCAGATAGACATCAGGAAGTATATCAGTCACATTGCTTAGTGTTGTGACGAGCAACCCGATTGTTTGAGAAAAAGAAGGTGCATATTGATAACTTCTTCGACATTATTACCAATTACGAAATTGAATGAGATCAACCGGTCATATTTCCACCATCGTCTTCCTCAAATGAAGGAAGACAAAAGTGTTCTGCGCCGTTGGATAAAGCTTGTAATATAAATATACCTCATCTATCATATTTATTTTGATTCGTAAAAAGTTCAAGGACAAGCTAAAGATTAGAATTGAGCTAATCCAATAATAATGAATAAAAGGCATGCCATGTTTCGTTTCATTAATTAACAGGATTCTACTGAGTTGTTTTTAGCATGCTCTTGAGCTGTGAACATGAAACATTATGAGGTATATATATATATATATATATATATATATATATATATATATATATTTATTTATTTATTTATTGAGAAAGTCAGTAACTTCCGGCCTTTTGTTCGGTAAATATTTCATTCAACGGACAACATTTTGGGGAAAACTGCTCCTACGTCAGCCATGAAAATTTGCTTAAAATCCTGATACTAATTAGACTCAAAATCTCGTTTTCCTGTCGTCCACCTTCAAGCATTCGCCAATGGTAGCTTTTCATCGATCTAGGGAGGTAAACAATATCGCCATCGGAACGCGAGTGTGGGTAATATAACGCATAGGTGAGGGCTTGGTGTTCGCAGGTGGATCAAGCACACCACCCAAATTTCATCCGGCACAAATATATTTCGTGAACTGATCATCTGACTTTTGGTTGCAAATTTGTTGAATAGGAAGCGCCAAACATAGCCCGAGGTTTGGCAAAGAAATCCCCCTGGAAACTCCAGCGAGGTTTATTTTGATCTTGTAATTGGAGGGGATGACCAGTTCATTAGTTAGCTTAGTCGCTCTCCAGCATTGCGGCGGGGGAGTATATATCTTCTTCACGTGTCACGTTAGCTACATGCAGTCGCATGCAAAATATAGGCAACATTGACAGGTATACACCGGGGAGAGAGTGTAAGTTCTCTCTCAAATGCATGACACGATACTGCTGCCTGTAAACTACCATTATTAATAAATTTGTTCCTAGAATGTTCAGAAACATCCGGAGAACCAACTGGTGACGGTGGTTAATGATTGAAGCCTTGCAATATTTTCATCTACGGGTATTTTAAAAGATAAAAATATATTCGGTCGATGGCAAGGGCATCGTGCATAATGCGCACATCTGACATTGCACACACCTTTGGTGTGTGCAGTTGACGTGGGGTGCAGTAATTGACGCCAATTATGCTCAACTTGAGGTATATTTATCGGTGATGGTCATCAGTTTATCACGGCCCTATCAATCAGTAAGTCGGTACTGAACACTACGAACAAAACAGATGGTGTCAACATCCACCTGTGCTGGCAGTGATGTGCCAAAACTTGGCGGGTGTCACGTGCATCGGAGACTAGCCGGTACGCTACGGGTTAGTTCGCCACCTGACTGACCTGTTGTTTAGTTCGTCACCTGGCTGACCTGTTGTTTAGTTCGCCACCTGACTGACCTATTGTTTAGTTCGTCACCTGCCTGACTTGTTGCTTAGTTCGTCACCAGACTGACCTGTTGTTTAGTTCGTCACCTGACTGACCTATTGCTTAGTTCGTTACCTGGCTGACCTGTTGTTTGGTTCGTCACCTGGCTGACCTGTTGTTCAGTTCGTCACCTGCCTGACTTGTTGCTTAGTTCGTCATCAGACTGACCTATTGTTTGGTTCGTCACCTGACCGACCTTTTGCTTAGTTCGTCACCTGCCTGACCTGTTGTTTGGTGCGTCACCTGACTGACCTATTGCTTAGTTCGTTACCTGGCTGACATGTTGTTTGGTTCGTCATCTGACTGACCTGTTGTTTGGTTCGTCACCTGACTGACCTTTTGCTTAGTTCGTCACCTGCCTGACTTGTTGTTTAGTTCGTCACCTGACTGACCTGCTGTTTGGTGCGACACCTGACTGACCTATTGCTCAGCTTATCATCTATACAGACTGACTGGGTACAGTGTGACTGTCTGTCGACTGACTGGGTACAGTGTGACTGTCTGTCGACTGACTGGGTACAGTGTGACTGTCTGTCGACTGACTGGGTACAGTGTGACTGTCTGTCCACTGACTGGGTACAGTGTGACCGTCTGTCGACTGACTGGGTACAGTGTGACTGTCTGTCGACTGACTGGGTACAGTGTGACTGTCTGTCCACTGACTGGGTACAGTGTGACTGTCGACTGTGACTGTCTGTCATGTACAGTGCGACCGTCTGTCGACTGACTGGGTACAGTGTGACCGTCTGTCGACTGACTGGGTGCAGTGTGACTGTACGTCCACTGACTGGGTACAGTGCGACCGTCTGTCAACTGACTGGGCACAGTGTGACCGTCTGTCGACTGACTGGGTGCAGTGTGACCGTCTGTCGACTGACTGGGCACAGTGTGACTGTCTGTCGACTGACTGGGTGCTGTCGACTGACTGGGTAGTGACCGTCTGTCACAGTGTGACTGTCTGTCGACTGACTGGGTCAGTGTGACCGTCTGTCGACTGACTGGGCACAGTGTGACCCCTGACTGACTGGGTACAGTGTGACCGTCTGTCGACTGACTGGGCACAGTGTGACTGTTAACAGTGTGACTATGTCTGTCTGTCGACTGACTGGGCACAATGTGACCGTCTGTCGACTGACTGGGTACAGTGTGACCGTCTGTCCACTGACTGGGTACAGTGTGACCGTCTGTCGACTGACTGGGCACAGTGTGACCGTCTGTCGACTGACTGGGTACAGTGTGACCGTCTGTCGACTGACTGGGCACAGTGTGACTGTCTGTCCACTGACTGGGTACAGTGTGACTGTCTGTCGACTGACTGGGTACAGTGTGACCGTCTGTCGACTGACTGGGTACAGTGTGACCGTCTGTCGACTGACTGGGTACAGTGTGACTGTCTGTCCACTGACTGGGTACAGTGTGACTGTACATCCACTGACTGGGTACAGTGTGACCGTCTGCCGACTGACTGGGTACAGTGTGACCGTCTGTCCACTGACTGGGTGCAGTGTGACTGTCTGTCCACTGACTGGGTACAGTGTGACCGTCTGTCGACTGACTGGGCACAGTGTGACCGTCTGTCGACTGACTGGGTACAGTGTGACTACTGACTGGTACAGTGTACCGCTCTGTCGACTGACTGGGTACAGTGTGACCGTGTCTGTCGACTGACTGGGTACAGTGTGACTGTCTGTCGACTGACTGGGAGTGTGACATGCTGGGACCGTCTGTCGACTGACTGGGTACAGTGTGACCGTCTGTCCACTGACTGGGTACAGTGTGACTGTCTGTCGACTGACTGGGTACAGGGTGACTGTCTGTCGACTGACTGGGTACAGTGTGACCGTCTGTTGACTGACTGGGTGCAGTGTGACTGTCTGTCGACTGACTGGGTACAGGGTGACCGTCTGTCGACTGACTGGGTACAGTGTGACCGTCTGTCCACTGTCTGTCGACTGGCTGGGTACAGGGTGACTGTCTGTCGACTGACTGGGTACAGTGTGACCGTCTGTTGACTGACTGGGTGCAGTGTGACCGTCTGCCAAATGGTTGGCTGTGATTTGCCCTCCTGTCAGCGTGTAGTGAGGGGAGCAGTTAATTGAGCACATGTTCCCGAACACGCACGTGCGCAGGCTGAGCTGGAGTGAAGGCAATGCTGGACGAGTGCAACGTGACAATATTGAGCGCTATCAACGCAAACTCAAGAAATACAAAGAAATGAACGGCATAAGTAAGAAGCACTTACATTGGAAGCATATGCCATCAATATCGAGCATATGCCTACTGTGGGACACACACCGTGGGATGATATGGGGCATATGACTGCTATTGGACACACATAGTGGGATGATATGGGGCATGTGCCTGCTATTGGACACACACCGTGGGATGATATGGGGCATATTCCTGCTATTGGACACACACCGTGGGATGATATGGGGCATTTGCCTACATATCGCGCACATGCTTACTGTTGGACACACATCGTGGGATGATATAGGGTATATGCCTGTTATTGGACACACACCGTGGGATGATATGGGGCATATGCCTGCTATTGGACACACATCGTGGAATGATATGGGGCATATGCCTGCTATTGGACACACATCGCGGAATGATATAGGACATATCGCGCACATGCTTACTGTTGGACACACATCATGGAATGATATGAGGTATATGCCTGCTATTGGACACACATCGTGGAATGATATGGGGCATATGCCTACATATCGCGCATATTCCTACTGTTGGACACACATCGTGGGATAGTACGTGGCGTTTAGAACATGCACATTTTGCTGTTGATGGCCACGAGTTACCTCCACGTACGATCAAACATTCCCACAATTTCAGTCATTTCGGAATGCCACTTGTCACTCTTTGAATTCCCCACAACAAGATCAAGAAAATGGTTCACCGCTTACAATGGCCCCAATTACTCGAAGCTTTTTTTCTCTGTCGCACGACTTTCGGTGAAGTCGCCACATGCCATTCACATTAATGTCAATTTCTACACGGCAAGGACAATTTGCTGCATATGGGGTGTCCTTGGATATACAGATTGATTTTTGACAGGACGTGACAAGCTGATAACCCAATTCAGAAGGACAAGCAAGCAGTGGAAAAACCCAGTTCCGTTTCTCTTCATGAGCCACCTGCACTTTTACAAGTATAATTGAAGTCCAGGAACGTAAACTCTAGCACTCATTGCTACATCGATAAAAACGAACAGGAACGTCAAGTAATAAAAGCAGTACCAACTTCACACAGCTAGTTTTGCGAAGCGGTCGGTGGTATCAATGAAACCTCCTTGATGTATTTATACTCAGAAGTCCGTCTTCTTGTGTCGTGTTGAGATACTGGCGATTATTGTCTGGTTGCATGCGTGTTTCGAGAGATGTGGACTAGGCCCAAGGGACAAACTTTTCTGCTAGACTACCAGAGACGGACGTTAAGGGGAAGCGGGCTCAGCGATGTCAACATATCAGGCAAAATTGTCAGCATAGCTGCACAAAAATACAAAATTAATTCCTCTTTGAGGGTTAACCTTTACACCAACCAAACAACTATAATTGTGCACAATTGTTACCTAATTCCATTACGGATTTGTGTAACAAAATATCTCGATTGTGGGTGTACTGGGCCTGATACCGAGCACCAGGCAGCTGCCCACGGAGCTGGGCCTGATACCGAGCACCAGGCAGCTGCCCACGGAGCTGGGCCTGATACCGAGCACCAGGCAGCTGCCCACGGCGCTGGGCCTGACGCCGAGCACCACGCAGCTGCCCACGGAGCTTGGCCTGACACCGAACACCAGGCAGCTGCCCACGGAGCTTGGTCTGACACCGAGCACCAGGCAGCTGCCCACGGAGCTGGGCCTGACACCAAACACTCACATATAATCAATACCGAACTCAGTAGGTGAGCTAAAAGCACCATTGCACGATAACCAGTCAGGCTGTGCAATCTCTCGTGATGTTTCTGACACCAGTGTTCAAATCATGTATACACTGTTCATTGTATACAATAGCATGCTTCTGATCAGACTCGTGTCAATTACACTCACCGTTGACCAGGCCACAATCGGTGCCACCAACGACTCTATCAGGTCAGACATCAGACACGGCCAGTCTCTGAGTCATACGTCACATCAATCAGCTCAGATGTCATGCTCAAGTCCTGCTATCTTTCGCCAATGACATCCAATCACGAGCGGTCTTCTATTGCATCATTGAATCAGTGCCAATTGGACATGAGCGGAACCAAATGTCCTGAAACTTCATCGAGATATATTTTGATATATTAATGCCTTGGGAGAGGAAGCCGAGTCTTCGGACAGCTTTCACATCTCGGCGTGTATGGAATTAAGCAGATTTTCGGCACATGAAGCTTTTCGCCATAAGGACAGAGCGGGAAGTTTGGTGGCGTGTCGGTGGCGATGCCTGCCTTGCTATTGTCGTCCAATCTTTATCAGCAGTCTGCAATAATATGTCTCGTCATGAACATGCCGTTGCCCTCCAGGCCCGATGCTATCTCGGCGCCATGAGATGGAGCAGGCGGCTACCGCTTCCCATTTGCCCAAACTTGGTACCGCCGCGTTTTTCAATGCATTCAAGGCCGCATTGCCACCGTGTGCTTCACAGTTGCGTCAGTTTTTATCACGTGCAATTGCAATTGCCCGATGGCATTGCTGCTTTTCTCGTGCAAATTGTCCACAGCCGGTGAGTCTGCACCCGTGAGTCTATCCTCGTGAGTCCACACCCATGAGTCTGCACCCGTGAGTCTGCACCCGTGAATCCACACCCGTGAGTGTGCACACCTGAGTGTCCTGCATCCGTTAGTCTGCACCCGTGAGTCTGTACCAGTGTCCTGCACCCATGAGTCTGCACCCATGAGTCTGCACTCATAAGTCTGCACCCGTTAGTCTGACTTGAGGGTCCTGCACCCGTAAATCTACACCCGTGAGTCTGCACCCCTGAGTCTGCATTCAAGGGTCCTACATCCGTGAGTCTACACCCGTAAGTCTACACCCGTGAATCTGCACCTGAGGGTCCTGCACCCGTGAGGTCTGCCAGAGTGTCCTGCACCCGTGAGTCGGCACCCGCAAGTCTGTACCAGGGGGTCGTGCACCGAAAACGTTACAGCTGGTCAAACTCAAGTTACGGGCGCCTCAACACGCTCACCATTATGGAAAAGCCCACCGCTGCTGTTCACATATCGAAGCTTGACGTGTATATATATATATATATATATATATATGTATATATATATATAAATATATATATATATATATATACATATATATATATATATATATATATATATATATATATATATATATATATATATATATATATATATATATATATATATATATATATATATATATATATATATATATATATATATATATATGTATATATATATATATATATATATATATATATATATATATATATATATATATATATATATATATATATATATATATATATACATACATACATATATATATATATATATATATATATATATATATATATATATATATGTATATATATATATATATATATATTTATATATATATATATATATGTATGTATACATATATATATATATATATATATATATATATATATATATATATATATATATATATATATATATATATATATATATATATATATATATATATATATATATATATATATATATATATATATATATATATATATATATATATATATATATATATATAGAGCCGTACCAACAACGGATCACCGCACGCGCCAGGGGGCAACGCTCACCTGGGCACATGCACCGTTACCAGCAACAGGTCGCATGCACAATTGCGCGACACGATAGCCAATTGTTGGCTCTGCAAGGCGATTGTGTCGTACCTTCTATGCGCATGTCCAAGTGCTACAGGTGACTGCCTAGTGACAGCACTAGACTGTGGTATGTCTCTGTCATGCAGGCCAATCGACTGATGGCCTGTCACGTCACGCAAGGCAGCAATGATTGGGAAGGGCGCTTCATTGCTCATGCAAACATGCCAAATGGATTGAGAGTGTGTTGTATCATAGCCGCGTAATGCCACTAGATTTAGTATGAAATAATGGCGTGCTGTAACATACGGTATTGTACATGTAAGAAATGATGAAAAAAAACTGAACGTCTTTTTTTGTACGTTGACGTTGGGAGAAGCACCACATGGAAAGACACAGCATTGGAAGATACAGAGTATTTTTGTCCTGCATCTCACTTATTTTTTTACTTCTCGAGACTGAGTGCATACCAATTACAAGTAAACAGTAGCTTAAGTACGTGACAAATGCGCCCCAAGCCGGGAGGATATTTTTCGCACACTTTTTGGTAGGTCCTGTTCTTGTAGATACAAGCATTAAAGCAAATGCTAACTAAACTTCATCGCAATGTCGTGAATGATATGTTGACAGTGATGTATATGAAGCAACGAAGAACACAAATAACATAGCCCATGTTAAGCTACGAGCACAGGTTCTTATTTGCTATTACGCACCGTCATACATGAGGTATGTATGCCGACAAAGGGAAGAATAATGTCACATTTCAAAGGAATGCTGGCTTGAATTGAAATTGGAACAATACCATCATCTTGGCAGCACGCTGCAACCAAATTAACATTGACAATTAATTGACGCTGTAATCATAGACAACTCACATTTGTTTAAATGTACCTCTTCACAGAACAATTTTGTCCTTACCAATACGGGAGAGAGAAAGATGACAGGGAGCCCCTGGTATTGTCCTCAAGCTTCTTTAGATGAGTGGCGAACTCAGAATGGGCCATATGATCATGCCCCTCCCCCATTGTGCTCCGAAGGAGCTCCAGCGGGCCGTTGAACACGTTTGTCCCGGCATAAGCCGTGACGACGCACACAAGACATTGGGCGCTCCACGGGGCCTCTGGGCGACCGGGCAGGGTCCCGAGCCGATGTGAAGGGCCCCTGGATCAAGGAAATGGGTCCCGGATTGATGATGAGGGTTCCGGGTCGATACAGAGAGCTTCGAGTCGACGGAGAGTGCCCATGGGCAGACGTTGAGGGGTCCGGGCTGGGTCAAATTGAAGAACCACAAGATTGACGGACGGGGCCCGGGTTATTGGAGGGGCCCACGGACTGATAAAGATGGCCCCTACCAGCAAAGAAGGGCCCTGAGCCAACGGAAATGGCCCCTGAGCTAAGAGAAAGGGCCTCTGAGCCCACGGGGAAGGACCCTTGCCGCCGGAAAGGATCCTGGAAAGACGAAGACGAGTGCCAGCTGCGGTACGATGCTACCTGTAATGCAGCCGCCAAGACATTTTCGGAGAGCACTTATCCATCCACTCCCCAGCCAACAAAATACTGCGCAATAGGGGCACTCTGGGCGAGAGAAGGGATACTAAGGTTCAAGGGGGAAATATTCTGGATCCGCGCTTGCTGAATTCCTAGGAACGGCACTGCCTTAGATTCGGCTCATGTATGGTGGCGGAATCTTCGGTGGCTGAACTTCATTGATCACACTGTCCGTGAGATCGACATTTTCGCTGCAACATGTTGCGATCATTTTGCAAGTAGACATCAGCTGGCTTTTGTGTGAATAGCCTAAATAGTGTATTGTATGAAATGATCCTAGGGTCTATATCTATGTTGTCTGTCGTACAAAACGGCTATGTCGAAATATATACATAATATTGCATGTTACTGATCATGCATCATTACTTTTCATAAAATATCATGCTGAGGATTATGCAAAACAATGTCACGTGACGCAAAGATAATTGAGAAGGATATATATTATAGGTATGTACCACTGCAAACTCCTTGGCCCTTGCTCCTTGCCTGTATTTTACATCCTGGTAAATTATTCGCATGCATATTAACTACATCATACATGATTTCCTACAAGAACATGCGGTAGCCTGACTCCTAATTATTGCGTCATTTCTTTTCCATAATCTGATATTACTTGTTAAACATTCCGTTCGCCGATTTTGTGGCATTGAAGTAAACCTGGCTCGCCATGATGCTCCTCCAACTGCAGCACCGCAGAAGAGGAGTAGCGCAGCTCTTAGGCGGCGACAACTGACAGGCGAAGATGGCCTGCAGCACTCGTCCTCCTCAGAGCATAGTCCTCCCTCGCCTAGCTCGTCCTCTTCGATATGCTCGGTGGGCTCCGACGATGAAATCAATCGGTGGGTGCGCTCCACTGGCAGCGCACACCAGTACTTAGCATGCAAGTCCTCAGCGACGGCCCTGCCTGCTGGGGAGACGGGCATGGAGAACCTGGGGAACACCTGCTACATGAACGCTGTATTGCAGGTGCTGACACACACGCAGGGCCTCGTGCATTACATCATCAGCGGCTTCTACCGGGAGGACCTCAACCCGCGCTCGAACACTGGTGGCCGCGTGGCCGATGAGGTGGCGCAGCTGCTGGTCGTCATGTGGTCGCGACGCTTTCGGTTCATCTCGCCGCACGTGCTGCGCGGTGTGGTGGGCGCGCAGCGCAGCGACTTCGGCGGCGCTCGCATGAACGACGCGCACGAGTACCTCATGCTGCTGCTCGAGTGGCTGCACGACGATCTGAACGTGGCGACGCCGGCGGCGCCGCCGGCGCCCGTGCCCGACGGTCTGGACGACAGCGAGGCGGCCGAGCGGAAGTGGCGCCAGTTCCGGCGAGCCAACGACTCCATCATCGCCAGCCTGTTCTACGGCCAGCAGAAGTCGGCGCTGCTGTGCACCGCCTGCGGCCACCAGTCGGCCACGTTCGAGACGTTCTCGCTGCTGTCGCTGCCGCTGGCAACGGCGGCTGGCTCCGGCCGCAGCAGCCTCTACCACTGCCTGCAACAGTACGTCAACGGCGACCTCATCTCCGGCTGGACGTGCCCCAGGTGCCGACGGCGAAACGACACCTACAAAAAGTTGGACATCTGGCGGCTGCCACCCGTGGTGATCCTCCACCTGAAGCGGTTCTCCTACAGCGGAAGCGCCCTACGCAAGGCGCACACGTACGTGGCATTCCCGCTGAGTGACCTTGACCTGAGCCAGCTAGCGATCGGTCCTCACCCGACCGTGGGCAGCCTGGTGTATGACCTGTACGCGGTGGTGGAGCACCACGGAAGCTCTCAGTCGGGCCACTACACGGCATTCTGCTGGAACCAACCGGCGGCGCGCTGGTATCACATCGACGACATCTCCGTAAAGGAGGTCGCCGCCTCCAAGGTAAAGGACGCATCCGCCTACATGCTGTGCTACGCCGCAAGAGATCTCGGATAACGCCGTCGCACATCGCTGACAAGTCTCTCAATGCTGCGTGAAGTCGGCTTCATTTGCACGTGATGGCCGACTGTTAACAGTTATCATTTTAAGTACGCAAATACACAATCCGAGAATACTGTTTGAGATATCACACAGGCTTATTCAGTAGGAAGTACGCATTACTGTTACACCATTGGATGGCAAGCATGATGAGGACAAAGTGGCATTGTCGAGCGCTTGGTGCCGGTAATTGAACTACCTTGTTCCACGTGTCATTGTCAAAGGCGTTCTTGCGGTCTCCCGGAGCTGCTTTAGCCGAAATGTTCACTTTTCACCTGTATAAAAGTGTGAAAGGTTTCTTCGGAAACAATGTGGTCGACTCAATGTTTACACGTTTACTGGAAAATCGATTTCGGTAGAAGCATTCCGCTGTTCTAACTCGCACACTACAACCGTTATCTAATGAAACACTAAACGCCTGGGTGCACAAATAAAAACGTGCTAGCCAAGTAAAAACAAGTGTCCGAGGCCGTCGCGGCCCTTTCACCAGCCAAGGAGTCTTACCAAAACGATCAAAATATTTCCAAGCGGTGCTGGACTCCTGGAATCAAATTACGTGTCATCGTGACAATGAACCCGTAACAGGGTGCTTGTCGTGACAATGAACCAGTAACAGGGTGCTTGTCACGCACCCGGTGCGTGTCCGTACCGCAAACAGCGCCACCGGTCCCGCCAGCCATCCCTCCACTGTCCCCTTTGTCGAAGAGCAAATTCGCAACAAATGGCCGCCTTTTTTCTCGAGGGCCCGTCACTATGCCAACACACACGGCACGTTAGCCCAGCATACCGTGATGTGCTCGACAAGAGCCGACGTTACAGGTTTCCCGATTGAGACATCATGACGAGAAGCTGACAAAATGTAATTGTTCAACCAATACCTAAGCATTGCTTGCCGGACATCCATTACAGAGGACGAGTGCCCAGAATGAATGCCATGTTCTGTGGTGACGTCTGCATTGTGCGCCGAACATGGTCAAGTCCCAGTGTCACACACACAAAACACGTTATTGGCTGCGTCGAGGACAAAAGTATGGGTACTGGTGGCCCCGGGGTGTTCTCAGAAGTCGCTGTGCTCGTGGTGCATCAGCACTTGTCGCTGCAGTGGGCGTTTATGTAGCCGCGCATTATCTAGAGTGGGCCGAACGAAAAACCGCTAGCATCGGACATGACTCAGCAGGTGGTGGGTTTCAAGAATCAAGGACTGTAAAATATCAGTGAGCCCATTATCGCATACTTTACGTGGTTAACCTCGCCTGTTAACTGTAAAACAGCTCAATTGGGACAACCATGCCAACGACACTCAGCTCTTGAAATGCACACACCGCCCAGCCTTCCAGGGCACGTGCAATCCTGCATGTGCACTAATCACATGGCGTAATGATATCCGACCAAAATACGCATTTCAGTGTAATAAAAAAGCAACTTCGCTGAAAAATAGCAACGCAACTAAGAAAAATTATATAAATATCAACATCACATATGCTATTTATCTAGCGTACATACAATTTCGAAACAGCAGACCAATTTTCATGGAAGTTCGCACCCATACTTGGGATTGGTCAAAGCCGTGACAAACCAAGTTTTATGTAAATTGAAACTTCATAAACTTCATACTTAGGTGTTAAACGTGCCTCATTACTAATACACGGGGAAAGGAGAACAATGATTTTGTTTAATACAGCACAACAAGCCACTTTAATGACGGTAGACGGGCAACCACGAGCCACAGCGACATTAAACTGGCACACTATTGTAGTGAAGTGAATAGTGAAGTGTGTCAGTCCCCCGGCTCTCGTCTGCACGTGCCACGTGACTCCCACAGAGGGATAAATGGTGAAATGTGCTGTTTTTCACCATATTCACCATTATAACTGCTTTTTAAGATAGGCCACCACCAGATGCTAGTAGGAATTCGAATGCGGTGTTAACTGATTCCGAAATAGTGCAGTGTACTCGTATTCCTTCTGTGAAGAAGTATACATTACACCTCGTTTTTCGCATAAACCAGCAATCATGGCGTGAATACAAAACTGCCCAAATAAAAAACACACCTATTCACCCTGCCTTCACGCTGGTCTTAGTAGATTTGTATTGGTTGACTCACGAAGTTTGCTTCAAATCGCTGTTTCACAGGCAGCATTTTCAGAAATATCAGACGCTTCGGGCCACCTCGATCGCGAGTAAGTTCAAAATGGATACCGTAGACTGAGGAAATTATACATCCACAGTCCACATATTGATCTCGTAAAATGCTAATGTCACCCCCCCCCTCAGAGCACATAAGACATGTGGCCCACATCATCAAAATTTATTCCGGACTAAATTAGTACGAATGCTAATTTCTATTCCCTATTTAGTTTTCGAGACGGGAATGGATCTTCACACATGGGTGTGTGGGGACTGCAGCATGGCATGCATTGCAGCTGTAACATTACCGTCGGTGGTGGTAACAACAACTCTGCAACCACGTACGTTGGCGCCGGGCAGGCTTGGCAACACCGACTTTCTCTCAATCTGCAAAATAGGACGTCATTTGCGACATCAGCTTCGCCAGCAATCTTGCACTCATGCTTATCGGATTGGCTTAGCAGCGGTGGATGTAGCGGTAGGGAATCATGGAGGAGAGCTACAAGTTGCAGGTTAGAAGTCAAGGTACGTCTCGATGGCGATGTTGTACAGTCAGTTGTCTCGTTTTTTTGCCGTACCTCTTAACTGCATCGGCGCATTTTTCAAAACAGTACAATAAACTAAGCTCGCATGGAGTGGTGGAGGATTGTGCAAAGCGTTGATAATTATGAACTTTTCATCCAACTAGAGATAAACTAGACCTTTTTGTTCTTTCACGTACAATTTGCTACATGTTGTGTCGCTGCTACCTCCAAAATGCACTCCCATATGTAGCACCAAATGCATATAGCTATGCTACCTATTCAATTATACTGGCTAAACACTAATGCAATACATATATGATTTGGAGTGGGCATATATTTAAAATACTCAGCCCAGAGTGTGTCAGGTGACCTCGCAGGTAGCCAAGTGGGCCGAGTGGCAACAAGGTCACGAGGCCACCACCGCCAGAATCAAAGGTCTATGGCGTGTGGGCCTGCTGGAGGCAGTGCTCGGCCACTGAGCTGAACCGGGACAGTGTGTTGGTAACCTGAACCGAAAAAAATGTACATTGTAGACTTGCGAGCATTTGTTTTATACTTCCGCATGTGATACGCTCACCGTGCGTCGTATTTCTGAACGGATTTTTCAAAATGAAGTGATTGTTCATGTATCATTAATGCCATGCTTGAAAATCGAGGGCAAATATAAAATCTGTTCGATTTTTATCACTTACTTAGAGTGTTGCGAATGCATACCTATTTGCAGCACGCGGGGCTGGACGATTCGTTGAGCTTGCCAAATTCGAGTACTTGAAAGTTATGGTGAAGTGTGTCTGGCAAACATGTTATTATTGTCCTCTTTTGCTTCGTGTTTTATCGTCAGTGGGATGTGAGTGTGTGCATGTTCTAAACAAGTCATGGTTCTCAAATGAAATCCAAACATGCTGACATCAGAAAAGGATACCACATGCTAGCAAACATTATAAATGCAATTATTTCACTCCGTCTTCGTTGGTGGCAAATTTTATCGACACCGTTATGACCCAAGGAGCCATAGGACTGCAGTGGCCAGTACGGCAATAGCACTTGGATACTGCTCCATCAACCCGATGCTCAATTTGAAGTAAATTCCTTCGTGTTTGAACTTCCCCGACCGAAACAACACTTCCGCGTGAGCCTGCCATGCAATATATTACCATGTATATTTTGAAAGACAAAAATTAACATGCTCAGCTATAATTCCAATGAATTTGTATATGTTTGGATGCAACACCCATCAGCACCGGTGCATTAATTCTTTAAGAAAAAAAACATTAAAGGATGAGGGCGAGAGGCACAGGTGCTAGTCAAAATGTGATGTCAGGCCTGAGTGCCTGTCTGTCAGACGTATTCTGATAACTTCAGCACACCGATCAAGCACAACCCAAGGTATCTAAAATATCTGCTTATGGCCTATCCAGTGCAGCACAGATTCGCGAATCACTTCCTGTTCCAAAGTAAGACAGTAGTCGTGCACTCACAATGACAGCCTTGTTTACAGTTTACTTCATAAATAACTCACATTTTCCTATCACATTTCCTCACGTCCATCAAATGTTTTCAGTCAGAGGCGCCCCTCCGGATAGGCTCGAGTGCACCACATCAAATTTTTTTTTTTCAGCCACAGGCGCACCTCGGAAGGAAAAGTGGCGCCCCTCCGGACATGCCAATTACTGGATACGCCCTGATTATAATTCAATTGGTAGGGAGATGGCGATAGCACAACTGACCTGATCTTGATTTTCCCTTGGTCGGCATGTCGTTGGCCTCGGTAGCTTGCGACTGCCTTGTGTCTGCGATTCCCGCACGAGACCACCAGTCCACGTTTGGTACGGCCAGTTATTTTGTTGTGCATGTCTGACTCATTGTCGCACCTGTAGTCGCCGACTGGTGACGGTGGTGACTGACCACTGTCGTCACCTGTCCAGGGACGTCGCACCATCCCCAGCTGGTGACGGTGGTGACTGACCACTGTCGTCACCTGTCCAGGGACGTCGCACCATCCCCAGCTGGTGACGGTGGCGACTGACCACTGTCGTCACCTGTCCAGGGACGTCGCACCATCCCCAGCTGGTGACGGTGGTGACTGACCACTGTCGTCACCTGTCCAGGGACGTCGCACCATCCCCAGCTGGTGACGGTGGTGAATGGCCCCTTTCGTTCCCTTTCCAGGGACGTCGCACCATCCCCAGCTGGTGACGGTGGTGACTGACCACTGTCGTCACCTGTCCAGGGACGTCGCACCATCCCCAGCTGGTGACGGTGGTGACTGACCACTGTCGTCACCTGTCCAGGGACGTCGCACCATCCCCAGCTGGTGACGGTGGTGACGACTGACCACTGTCGTCACCTGTCCAGGGACGTCGCACCATCCCCAGCTGGTGACGGTGGTGACTGACCACTGTCGTCACCTGTCCAGGGACGTCGCACCATCCCCAGCTGGTGACGGTGGTGACTGACCACTGTCGTCACCTGTCCAGGGACGTCGCACCATCCCCAGCTGGTGACGGTGGTGACTGACCACTGTCGTCACCTGTCCAGGGACGTCGCACCATCCCCAGCTGGTGACGGTGGTGACTGACCACTGTCGTCACCTGTCCAGGGACGTCGCACCATCCCCAGCTGGTGACGGTGGTGACTGACCACTGTCGTCACCTGTCCAGGGACGTCGCACCATCCCCAGCTGGTGACGGTGGTGACTGACCACTGTCGTCACCTGTCCAGGGACGTCGCACCATCCCCAGCTGGTGACGGTGGTGACTGACCACTGTCGTCACCTGTCCAGGGACGTCGCACCATCCCCAGCTGGTGACGGTGGTGACTGACCACTGTCGTCACCTTCCAAGGACGTCGCACCATCCCCAGCTGGTGACGGTGGTGACTGACCACTGTCGTCACTCAGGACGTCGCACCATCCCCAGCTGGTGACGGTGGTGACTGACCACTGTCGTCACCTGTCCAGGGACGTCGCACCATCCCCAGCTGGTGACGGTGGTGACTGACCACTGTCGTCACCTGTCCAGGGACGTCCCACCATCCCCAGCTGGTGACGGTGGTGACTGACCACTGTCGTCACCTGTCCAGGGACGTCGCACCATCCCCAGCTGGTGACGGTGGTGACTGACCACTGTCGTCACCTGTCCAGTGAGGGCTCGCATACCATCCCCAGCTGGTGACGGTGGTGACTGACCACTGTCGTCACCTGTCCAGGGACGTCGCACCATCCCCAGCTGGTGACGGTGGTGACTGACCACTGTCGTCACCTGTCCAGGGACGTCGCACCATCCCCAGCTGGTGACGGTGGTGACTGACCACTGTCGTCACCTGTCCAGGGACGTCGCACCATCCCCAGCTGGTGACGGTGGTGACTGACCACTGTCGTCACCTGTCCAGGGACGTCCCACCATCCCCAGCTGGTGACGGTGACGCTGTCGCCACCCAGCGGCTGCCTGGTTCAGAACGAGGTCAGTGCTGCCCGGTCTGGCAGTCAGGCTCGGTGAACGTCGCCGACCACGGCTGGTCAGTGTCCCCGCACTGCTGTCGGCCGGCCAGGCTGCTCTGCTCTGCTGCTCTGCTCTGCTCTGCTCTGCGGCCGGTCGGCCGCACTGCTCTGCCTTATCGTACGGAGCCTGGCCACTGGTGTCGGCTCGTGGCGTGGGTGTGCACGCCCATCGACGTTATTATGATCAGATGTGTCACAGGGTGCCAGCAGCGGAACATACTGGAAATGCAGAACTACCGAGAAACCTACGAAATGAGCCGTGATGAATGCACGTCTGAATCTTGCATGATGTAGACTAATTAGTTATGGATGCGGCACTAGCCTGGTACTTGGTACATACATGTGAATGTGCGTTTATGTTAGTGAACTCGCTATGCTTCTTTTTAATGTATTAAATGTTGTACATTGCCGTACATTCTTCGTGATCTTGAGTGGTTGCTGTCCCTACACTAAAACCAGGTTATTGTCGGATTTATATGAAATAAAGGATATGAAAAAACAAGTAACAGAGCTAAGTAAAAAGCGGCAAATGACATCCGACGTCAATTACTTGCACCTACCGTGCCCGCCGACGGAATGACGACCTGGCTGCTCGGAGCTGACCCTGGCGGGAGGGTTCGTGGCGTGGCATGGCGCGGAGTGGCGCAGCTCCCTGAGTAAGATGTCGCGGGGATGCTGTGTGGCGCCGTGCCGAGGCTACCGAAGCAGACGCTATGGGTGTGGCACGACACGACATGGCCACACGCGACATGGTCGCCGCGGCGGTGATTGACGGCTGCCGGGGGCGGCGGGTTTTTCCAGGGCCGGTCTCCCGGCGCACACCGGCCACGCGGGCTGTGCTCGCCGGCGCGGCGGTCGGACAGTACGGCCGGCACGGCAACCTATGCAAATCCCGCGGCACCTGAAACGGGTCTGCACGTGGACATCTGATAATATGTGTCGAGCATGCAGCCGCCGAGAGCCAGGCGGCTGGCGGCCGCGGCGCCGCCTGGTGCCTGCCGATCGCTCGTCGCGCCGGCTGCCACTTCAAAGGCGATCACTCGCTCGCCGCGGCCCATGACTTATTGCCTGGAGGACATTCCGTCATACAGGTGCGTTATCTCCGGCGGTACAAGCGTGCACAAAGCGCGCCCGACGCGGCAGGAGAGGCGCTATCTCCAGTTCATCGGCAGCCGGCGGCGGCGCGTTGGCAGGCAGCTCTCTCCTCCGCCGCTCTCCAGCGCCTCTCGGGCCGGACCAGACAGCGCGGCGCCGCCAGCCGACCAGTCGCCATGGCAACAGGACGACCTGCGGCGCGCGGCAGCCGCACGGAGTCTTATGAGCGGTTATTTAAGGGCCCGCTAGCGATAGCTCAAGGTAATTATTATCCACTCACAGGCGAGCCAATGACGCAGCGTTTTTCAGGAAAGCTACCGGAGCGGATCTTGGGCCCCGGACAGGCTGCCTCCAGAGCACGCCAAACCAAGCTAGCCGTTAACCTACACTGTTTTAGCTAACTACAACAACCTAGAGTGCAAACTACAGTGTTTTAGCGACTCGATATTTGTATTGCCTTCAAATCTAGCGTTGCAGTTTAAGGATTCAAGCGGTAACCTAACCCACAACAAACACAATTAAGGGAACCAGTCTTCTTCCCCCTTCGATTTTACAGCTAAAGCGTCCACGTTATGACCGAGGGCGAGTCAAAACTCCAGCACGTTGGGATGGATACCTGCAGTGTTATGTGATGCAAGGCGGAAATCTTTCACGTAGCCATGGGGTCCGGGTTGGACATGTTCAGATTGAATATATTTTACAAATTAGCACTAGTAGGGACCCGAACCAGGAGTGGTACGGACCACGGCCTATCCAGAATCTTGAGCCATCAGGTACGAAATACCAAATGAAATAAGCAATTGTTCGACTAGAAAAAAATATATAATTTCAGGTCGCATAAATGATGCCACAAGCATTGTTTGTGAATGCAAACGCACTCACACACCCATTGCAGGGGCGGATACAGGGGGGCATGTGCCCCCATGGAATGGTGGCGCCCCTCCGGTGGGGAAAGGCGCCCTTTCAGGAAGATTCAAGTGCACCCCTTCCCCCAATTGAATGGATGGTGCCTTCCCTAATGGGAAGTACTAATAGCAAGGCCAGTATACCTTATTACCTTACTAATGAGAATCACAAAAAGCGTGACAATGATGAGGGTAAAAACAGAAAGCATTACGACCAGGGACGTCACTCGCCCTCTTGTGTTAACATATTTTCTGGACGCGCATGCTTCTCCGTGCACTTGGGTTCTTTTACATCGCATCCGACTGCTAGATCATATAGCGTCGCGAACCTCTCTCGACGGTTGGTCGAGGGTGGACTCGGTAATGCCGCCGGTTGTGGGATTCGAGCCCACGATCTTGCATCCAGGAGTCCAACTCCCTACCGACTGAGCTACCGCGTTCCCGCGCATGCTTTTCCCACGGCTAAGTGAACAGCGTGGCCATAGTAACCTTATGACCATTCAGGCATATCATGCCGTGTTGAGGCCGATAATTAATGACGTCACCGTGATGTTTCCGACAGACCACGTAGGCACAGCACACCGACCCAATGAGCTGTCTCTTCCACACATACGTAACGGCTCCTGGACAACCGTCGGTGTATTCAGTTGCCTGCGGCTCCGCAGCTGTCGGTGTATTCAGGTGCCTGCGGCTCCGCAGCTGTCGGTGTATTCAGGTGCCTGCGGCCCGCAGCTGTCGGTGTATTTAGGTGCCTGCGGCTCCGCAGCTGTCGGTGTATTCAGGTGCCTGCGGCTCCGCAGCTGTCGGTGTATTCAGGTGCCTGCGGCTCCGCAGCTGTCGGTGTATTCAGGTGCCTGCGGCTCCGCAGCTGTCGGTGTATTCAGGTGCCTGCGGCTCCGCAGCTGTCGGTGTATTCAGGTGCCTGCGGCTCCGCAGCTGTCGGTGTATTCAGGTGCATGCGGCTCCGCAGCTGTCGATGTATTCAGGTGCCTTCGGCTCCGCAAACGCTAGCCACGGACACGTACGCTTCTTTATACTTCAAGTATCGCATAGAACTCCATCGGCGCATCCAATGGAACGTATCCGTATTTTGTGCCATTTGTAAGCGGGATGTTTCGTGGAGCAGAGCGAAGGCCAATCAATGGTAGCTGCTCACTCGGCATTCTTTTCGGTGCTCCGGACAATTAGGGGAAGATGTCCAAGCTGCGCCACCTCAAGGAAAACATGACACTGTGAAAACTTGCCAGCTGTAAACAGACAACTGTGTATCGAAACCGATGTTCTTCGTTCGCAGAACGATAAGTTTTCTAACATTAAGTATTCCTGAAAAATTTTCGCGACGACCATGCTAGCTGCAATTGACGTATATCTGAACTATGAAAACACTCAATTATTGCATCAATAAGGATATTTTGTTCGCGGCCAGCAGCCCTTATAGGGTGCCTGGTTACCATTTCCTCCAAAATAAGCGACAGAAGTCGGGCTCTCATAAGACAGGTTCCTTCAAGGGCTAAGCAATGCAAGAAAAAGCTTCGCAAACGCCAATGAGTACAAGCTTTGACATTCGCAACATTTTCGCAAATTTGTTAATTGATCGCAGATGCCAGACACACGGATCGTATATTTTAATAGCACCAATCTACTTTCTTCTCTCTGAGCTTCACAGCCCGTGCTGCACATTCTCATCCTCGACTACCTACACAGGCCGACCCATGAGACTGCCCCATTGGATTTCTCTTGTCTTAAAAGACAGACCTGTAGACAGCGTGTAGCCATTGACGTGATCATCATAACGTTTCATCATCATAACGTTTATTGCAATCATCTTACAGTTCTGTTGGACATTCTCTCAGAGTGGTGCAAAAGCTGAAGTTGTGGATTGACACTGTTGCAAAATTTAAACATTAGCACACTTTTCTCAATCGGATATTTTCTGATATATCCCTAACCGCCGACGCCACAGATCATCTGTGAAGCCACCGCCCAATCCAGCATGGGTCGCGACCCCAATTTAGTGCAACTTTAGGCCATTATTAACTGGTTAGCAATGTTAGTCCATGTCAAATCTATGGGTTTCGAATAAAAAGTTGTGAAAATGGCAAGCCACCACCCAACCGTCGTTTTCGCTCAATCCGTCCCCATGTAGCAGGATACGAAGCTTGGTTAGTGGCTGGAATTCTGGAAAATTCTGGCAGAGATGTTGTGAAATGTTGTTGAATAGTTTATTTCGAGGGTCAATGTGATTTGGACAATCTAGAATTAAGTGCCGGACATTTCCGTTTTGGCAGCCGCAAGAACATTCGGGAGATGCACGGTTTTGAATTAGAAATAGATGGGAGTTTAGATGAGACATATCAACCCGAATTCTGGCATGAAGGCAGTTGCCTTTCTTTGATCCAAAATTGTAGAATTTTGGTGGACTGGGCACACCGAACTGCTGCGTAATCGCTTTTTTAAGGAGATGTGGGTGAGACAGCGTGTGCTTTCGCTTAGGCTGTTCCAAAGACGTCCAGTAGCTGGGAAGAACGATTTTTTAAAGGATGATGTATGGTTTGCAGCTACTGTGTGATGGCTGGCGTTACGAAGTTCCCTGCCTATTTCGTGCACACGGTTTGAGGTATGATAGTACTGATATAGTTTGGTGTGTTTTGTTCTGAGTCGCTTAATTTATGATAAAGTATCAGCTTGTGTATGCGTCATCTGGTATATAGTGAGGGCCATCCTAGGTCGAGTCGAATTTTGTCAGTAGATGGTCTAAAGAGTGTCGCGGTTACTACGTCCTGCTCTGGCTTGTAGTCTCTAGTCGTGTTGCATCTTGGATCGTAATTTGTCCATCGTAAATAACATCAAAATAGTCTGATGTATGCGGTGTATATCTGATCTAGAATCGGTCTGGGTATATATTTTGCAATAGGATACAGTGGACCAAGTGCTCTGTTAATTTTTTGCAAATTATGTCTATGTGCTCGTGAAAGTGAACATCTTGGGACAGGGTAAGTCTGAGATGGGCATGTGTGTCATGCATTGGTATGCTATCGCTTCCAAATATTAGTGCTGGCGGGCTGTGCTGACGTTTGTGTGAAAATGTTTGTTGAATTGTTTTCGAAGTATCGAAGGTGATTGCCCATTCTTGGCCATATTTATGTATTTCGTCTAAGTCACGTTGAAGTGTCCGTTGCACAGCCTTAATGTTGACAGTCGTATGAGAGGCATACAGCGAAGTGTCATCAGCGAATAAGAGAATGTCATGTGATGTACGTTTTGAAAGTTCGTCAAGATACATTAGCCATAATAAGGGTCCTAGGACAGAACCTTGCGGACATCCCGTATTTATAATTTCGGTCGTTGAAAATGCATCACCGATCCGTACTCGTTGTCTTCTGTTTTGTAGATATGATTGTAACCAGTCATGGAGTGAGTCAGTAAGTCCGAATTGATTTTTGCATTTGAAGAGGAGCCCTTTGTGCCAGATCTTATCAAAATAGCGGGAAATATCGAGATAGATGGCAACAAAGTCATGTCCAGAGTCCAGCGATTTGTACAGGTTGTGCGTCAGGTACAGTAGCTGCTTTTTCTGCGCTATGGCTGCGACGATACCCACTCTGTTTATCTGTAAGAAGAGAATGTTGTGTAAGATGGCAGTAGACATGTCGATAGACGATCTTCTCGAATATTTTTGACAATGCTGAGAGAATACTTATGGGACGATAGCAAGTGTAGTCTGATGGTGACCCTTTGTGTTTGTATGCTGGTCTAATGTCTGCTTCTTTGCATCTGCTGGGGTAAATACCTTCCGCAAGTGATTTATTTAATAACCTTGAGAGAGGTTCTGAGATTATGATGGCAGAAAATTTTAAACGTTTAACTGGAAGTTGATCTGGACCAGTGGATTTATTTGCACTTAAGGAATTAATTATTCTTAGAACTTCCTGTTCGTCACTTTGAATACTTCCCAGAGTAGGCACTGTAGTCGAGTTATCATGGGCTGGGACCTGATGTGCATCAGTTATGTTCAGAGTAGATTGTGAAGCAAAGTAATTATTTAGTAGCATAGCTTTGTCATAATCGTCTGTCAGTACATTTCCGTCAGGTCCTTCGAGCGGTGGTATCGTATCTTCTCTGGTTCGTCCTGCTAAGGCATGCAGTGTTTGGTGATATTTGTAGGGGTCATACTTGTGATCTATGAGCTTTTGCACTTGCCGTTGTATATGTTTTTTTTTGTAAATTGTCTATTCATGCTAGTCACTGTGTTCCGTTGACATCTCCAGAGGTCCCAGTCACTATCGCTGTTGCTTTTCCTTGCATGCCGAAAGAGTCTGTCTCGTTTTTCTAATATTACGTTTAAGCTCACTTGTTAACCACGGTTTTGAAGTGGCCTCTGTGGTACAGTTCTTATGGGAATACATGATTTGGCAGCGGTTAGAATGGCAGATATATACTGGTCAGTTGCAGTGTCCAAGTCATTGTCCAGAATTGATCCCAATTCGTGTTTTATAGCAGTGTAGTTAGCCGTGCTGGGTCTAGTCGTGTGTAATCCCATATAATTTTGTAAACGCCGCGACTTGGCTGTGGAGGAACGATACTAAGTGATACCATGATGGGAAAGTGATCCAAGTGTGAGAAGGGGGACATGATTCGGCTCCCAAGAACGATATCATTGTTTTTTTTAAATATAAGATCACGTAAATTTTTGCAATTTTCGGCTAGTCGTGTTGGCTTATCAATAAGTTGAGTAAGGCTTAGCATGTTAGCGGTGTCTCGAAGTTTGTGGTCGAAGTGTGTTATGCCACTGTGTGTGTACAGCAGCGGATCTAGATAGATATTCCCTGCATTGAAGTCGCCTAATATGAGTGTCGACGTCGGTGAGTGAGCATGTGCTAAGCTGATGCTTTCGGTGAAGCGATCGATAAATAGTTGTAGCCGTTCGGAATTAAGATTCGGAGGTAATCTTGAACGTGATGCACCATGTTCAACATGTACATTGCTGGCGAAGGCCAGACATTGCAATGTGACAGTTCGAACGACTCGTGCCCGTGTGGGAAACAGCTTTGCCACTTTGTGCACCTCTGGCATCAATAGCGGCGCTGAAGAACAGAACCAAGGCGATTGTAGCTCATCGGACCTGTTATAGAGACATGGTCAAGCAATGCCTCTAACGCTTCTATAGCTACATATGTATCTTCAAACATGCTTAAAGTGAACGTAGCCTTTGATGCGATGCATGCCACCAAAAGCATCAATCAAATAATCTTGATCTTTTTGCACTCAAACACCGGATGTCATGTCGATGTTTTTCCCCCGCATCCACACGGAGAAGACTCACTCAGATTTAGCTCCTGCTCATTGGCGCCATATTGGCAATAATTATGTTAGCAACCTTCTGAACGTGGTAGATGCTTTCTCGAAAGTAATCTACTGCACGAATGTAGGCATCCGCCTTGTGGCAGTTTCGCTGACCGAGCCAGTTTCACATGGACGTGCGATCACTGCTCAGGTCGAGGACGCTGGCGTCGAGTAGAATATACATACCAGTGACATCGCTCAGCTCAGCGCATAAGTATATTTTTAGTGAATATTTATCCAGCGCGAGCCAACTATTGCAATAAATGGGCATTGACATGACGTAATGGCATGCTCTACACTGACTCACCGACATATATATCTTATTTACCTTACCATATCGCATCTCATCCCACCAAAAAAATATCAGTAAAGCTCACGTGTAATGCTCCTAGCGCACTGTGCAAATACTACGTGGATAAGTTAAAATTCAGCGCCGCCTATGTCGAGCGACATGACATTGGATGGCCAAAGAGGACCTAAGATTAACTGATCTTGTGTGATCTGACCTTACTTGATCTGATTTTACCTTTCCATGAAGTTATTTTCACATCAGTGTGCAATTAGGCGAGGCTGAATAAATAGTTAGTTCCTAACAATATGTATTATCCCAGCATGGCCTCAGGTCAGGTCACAGAAGTCATAAACTGTACGATTTGTAAAGATGTTTCGGCATCATACCAGTTCTTCTTGGAACACATTTGTATGATTCAAAATGTGATTTTCCAAAAGATATTCTAGCTTGACCGGACTTGACCAGACCCGAGGTGGATTTGCCAGCCGGCAAATCCATTCCCCCGGCAAGGGTTCAAGGTTCAGACGGAGCGGAATAGAAGATGACCAATACCCGGCCGCATGGCCATTGCAGTTGCGGCCGTGTGAGGACCGCGTGTACGCGCGGGGAGACGACCGCGCAGCTGCGCAGCTTTGCAACAGCGACGAGACTCTGCTGGCGGAGAGAATATCATCACCAACGGTCTCCTTTTCCTTGCGCACTGTTTGTGAGTGCTCCCACCTCTGCTGACTTATGCATAATGTCATGTCACCTGTCACCGCCGGTGTTACACTAAACTCGCACGTCCCCGGCTGTCAGAGCATTGCATCACAACTCCGTGCTGTCATGCTAAAGACGACGCTATCCCGTCGAATCACACTCGGCGGCCGGCATCACTGCGCTGCACCACGGCTCCGTGCCACTCAGCCGCCCCGGGGACTGGTCGTAGCCGGACACAGCTCCGGTGGCCCTCGAACAGCCCACCCGAGTCTGGGCTCCGCCCGAAAGGGCAGCGGCCTGATGTCGGGACGCGGCCCATGCCCCGCAGAGGGCCCATCCTCTGTACGGTCTGGGGTGAACGGTGTCGGACTCCGTGGCCACTCCGGGCGTCTGCGTGTGAACCCACAGCCGGCTGGGCCGGCCTGTGTCCGCTGCCTCGCTGCGCCGGCGAAACTCAGGAACATTCCGCCGTCTCGCCGGAATACTCCGGCTATACTCCCGGCTATACTCCGCCCGCTCATCCGACGGCGGACGCTGTGCGAACTCGTCGCTCGTCATACCGTGTCTGCCCACCCAGAAGGTGGCGCACCGAACTATCCCAGAGAGTGGCGCACGGACCTATCCCAGGGAGTGTCGTACACACTCCGTTGTGGCGTGGAGCTCGGCCACCCGAGACCAGGACTGGTCTTGTTCCGGCCGCCGGAGACAATCGTCCGGCGTTGGCGGCTGGCACGGCGGTCCCGCCGCTACTGAAGGCGAGAACGGCGCCGTTCTGGCCTCGCCCGTGGCCCTCCTGGCACCAGCGATTTAATCGTTGCTGTTAGCCCGCTGAGCACCCGGGCTAAACCTGATGACATCGGACGTTCATCTTGGGTCACTCGTAGCCTCCTGGCTCGTCCGTTAACGACAGTGGCGCCCCATAGACGATGGGAGTTGCTTTTAAGACGGGCATTTCATGCGGGTTCAAAAATATTTGTCCCAAGGGCATGACCCAGGCTATAAGGAATAGTCGAATTATGAGGAATTAAACGAAGTGAAAAGGCTCAATGCAACCAACAAAACCGCCGCGGGCCAATGGTCGCAGGTTTTATGAAGGTCTCATGGTGCAACTGGTATATTGTCGCACTACACTGCATTATAGTCAACGGTTCCTCGCCTGTTGGAGCATTCGATAAAGGCGGGCAGCTATTTATAATGTTATTATGATTGGAAGGGTCTACAGCAAGCTGATTTGCCGCATGTCCGTAATGTGTGTCCGACACTAATGCGGATGTCAATTTGCAACACGAATGATTTACTGTCACAATCCGGCCCCCACAAAATGGGCCGGCCACAAAATGGGCTCGCTCGCAAATTGCAGCAGCTTATGTTGAATCACAGGCGGATCCAGGGGGCCAACTGGGAGCATGTGCCTCCCCCTCCCAGAACGCTAGAGTGCACTCCCTGTCCCCCCGTTCAACGAGCTGTTCAAACTCAGATTAGAAAATGCACCCCTCCGTAGACATGTCCCCCTTCCAGAAGGAAAGCACACCCCGATCAACATTTCTGGATCTGCCTCTATGCTGGATGGTATTTTAAAATCACTAATTCTTTTAAAGATAGCGCATCTTAAACCAAATATAATCCACCTAAGATTAACTATATTGACCTGATATAACTTCATTTGATTCTACGAATGTTTCGTGGTGTCTTTTGGACCGGAAATTAAATCAGAAATCTGTTTTGCTTCCGAACATTCTAAAAACAGTGGTTTGGGGCACCATCTTGCGTTCACTTGGTGACATGAACAGCTTGACATGACTTGGAATGTCATCTTTGGATCCAAATGTGACTCATGGTGTTATTGGCATCATAAACATAAAACCGCAATCTGGTGAACGATTTGCCATTCATAGTTTGTCATGCTTTTTAACCCTCGTCGGGCTGGCCAGCAAATCCACCTTCGCCGAGCCGGGGGGGACTGTTGCAAGCTCCTCTATAAATTCCGATCTACGTGTCCCAAGATGAAATGTAAAGCACCGTTTGAAACTCAGATCATGGAGAGCTCGAAGCGTACATAATATTGGTATTTTGACTGATAATGAGGTCACCAAAGGTCTTATTAGGTCAATACATGGACTTTGACTTTAGCCACTGGAAATGATTGAAAATAAAGCAGAACGTATGCCCCTTCAACATTGTTTTGCAAGAAGTAACATAGATCAATACAGTTATTTTGCTCATAGTTAAAGAGAGTCGAGACAGGATATGCCAGGTCAGGTCGGTATCAAGCCTGAAAACAAGCTTCCAAACTATGCATATTAGAGACAGAGTGAAAATATCATTAGGAATAGGAATCCAATATAGCCTGTGCCTCACATGACATCATATTTCTCGATTTTCGGCCATGCTAAAGTCGCTAAAGGTCATAACAGGCGAGCCCAGTGGCATGACACTTGGGTAATTACCTTGAAAATATGAATATATATTTCTATATGTTTCAGTTATATGCAATAGAAGCATTCAAGCACGATATTTGTATCTGATTGACATCCAAAACTTTTCAGGTCAGGTATGGTTACGCCATACGGTCAGGGTCAAGTAAGTCCATGTTTGAATATCTTCGAACATAACTTTTGAAACAAAATTTTGTTCCAAGAAAAACTGATATGATACTGGAACATCTTTGTAAACTGTTCAGCTTCTGACCTCGTGGCCTGACCCCAGGCCACGCTGTGACAATGCACAAATTGTGAAGCCGATCTCGTCAGCCTTCGCCTGTGTCCGGTCTGTGAAGTGACTCAAAAGAAAGGTCGAATCAGGTTAAACCAGACCAGCCTGCACGAGGCCATGCCATCACATGACATTCGTTGGTCATCCAATTTCATGTCGCACGACTTAGGCAGCACTGTAACATAATTTAGGTACCACTTGGCGAGGAACAGCAACATTTTGCATAAGATGGCATTGTGTAGAATATATATGATAAATGGCCTGATCTTACGTAATTGACCTTTTAGATATACATTAACTCATAATACTTATTTCATGCTCTGTCATTTTTGGCATGAAAATTCCACCGTTGTAATTTTGTTCGCACTGAATACGGCAAACATATGCGAAAATTTACCTGATCTCAGGTCAGTAACCTTCACCCCAATTAATATTTCCAGATAGTAGTCTCTTCGTCTTGACGAAAGGACAGCATGCTCGGAGTTTGGTGTTTATATGTTGCAACTACTCTGAGTGGCGGCACTTCGAATATTTTGGAACATTACTCCTTTGACCCGTCCCAGGTGAATGAGCTTCGATGGCCTGGACCTGAAATGTTTACAAGATATGCAACACAGATGTATAATAACCTACGGTAAATTTTGTGTTTCCGCGTCTACTCATTCGGCCGTTATCGTAGGAAAGTCTGACCTCGAGAGCCACTGGGGTGGCACTCGAGAGCCACCCCCAACCCCTGCCCCGCGAGGGTGAATAGAAACTTGTCCGAATTCTTGCTGGGGTGGCTTTATGGATCATGATCATATGCAAGTACGGGGACGGGCCGTAGCCGGAGACGAGATACCGGGCGGCCGTGTCAGTGCATTGACGGCACATTAAGCTTTCGGTCAAAATTCTGCCGTTGAACTGGAATTCATGGGTCGGTTGGTGGGGTCAGGGTTCACGCAACAAGCTCTGCTTAGCAATAGAACCCTGGTTCATGAAGCCACCCCAGCAATAACTCGGATTAAATTTATTAAAAAAAAACAGTGCGGCTTGTTGTCTGAACTCTGACCCAACCACCCGACCCGCGAATTCCAGCTCAACGGCATAATTTTGACCGAGAGTTTAACGCGCCGTTAGTGAACTGACACGGCCGCCCCGGTAGCTCGTCCCCGGCCTTATAGGGTCCGTTGCCAACTGACCCTCTCAGCCGGGGGCTAAATGCCAGCACACGAAGCGACTCGAACCATGTTTTGCCCGGTCGGGGGAGACCAGTGCAGGTCAGCGATCTAACCAACTGAGCTACCAGCTTTACAAACGGATGCGAAAATTATCACCTGATGTCTGGTGTTGTAAGGTTGTTATCTTTAATCGGGCCCGAAGGATCATCTCTCGACTCAAAGTATAAAAGTCGGATGTCAACGACGAGCTCTCATTTCCAGCGGCTCACTCACCTTTGTTTTTATTTCGCTCCATTTAAAAACGCCAGGAAACTTGCTGCAACCCGGCGTACTTGGGAAGGTTGCAGAATGGCGTGCGCAGGCGAAGTCCAAGTGAATGAATATTGCTCGTTGGACAGGTTTCTGAAGTTGTACACTGATGCATTGCCCGATATGAGATAGTGGCGTAGCCAGGATTTTATTCGGGGGGAGACATCTGAAGAGGACCCCTATCTACCGAGCTTCCCCTCACTTTTCCGGAACTACTCGGATTTATGTCGCTTTGTTATAGAAGTGCCCCGGTATATATATATATATATATATATATATATATATATATATATATATATATATAAGGCAAAGATGGATAAATATGTGGGAAAATAAGGCACTCCGCACTGGCGTATGTTAATGCAAGACCTGTCATCACGGTCCAACAGTTCGGTAAAGATTAGGACAAGAACAAACCACTTAGCTGCCGACAAAAACCAAGAACAGAAAAACATATTGCGGATGATAGAGGGACATTAACACTTCATCTAATGAAGACACGACTATTATTATCTTGAGTAAAAATACGAGTGCTTATCTCCATGGATATCATTGCTCCTCTCTGTCATCCGCTACATTCAGACATAGTTTAATAGAAAGGGTGTTCATGTTAAGGGTGGAGCCCACATCTTTTCAACACTGGCAATCTTTCTCAAAAAGGGGCGTAAATACCAGTGAGGAAAAATACATGTAAGATTCGTTCACGGGGGAAGGACTAGCAATATTTCTGACTAGCACCAACTACCACGCCTAGCACACAACATCCTGCAACCTATTGTTTCTTTCTTTTTGCTTAATCGGTGTCACCTCGGTCCAAGGCGAAGCAACTGACACCGTGGGAGTGGCCGTCACCACAGCTCTATCGTTTGGCTGTCTTTTCACCATCACCGTAGCGACCTGCTGCTGGAGCATCTGTCGTCAGGTCACTGGAACAGCTGTAGCCGTTGGGGTAGCCGTGGCTGCAGGGGCGGCCGCCGACGCTGAGGTACCATTTATGGCTCTCAAGGTTATCCTGCCTCTGAAGCTGGCCCACAGCATTACTCCCACCAATCCCGAGTTCTGAAAAACTGTCTTAGCTCTCAGGGGATCTCGATCCGTCAGGTGCCCATCCCAAAGTTCAGGAACATTCCAGTTCAGTCCTATCTGGCTCTCAGAGGACCTATTCATCCACCAGGAGCCATCTCCAACTTGCATGGACCATTTCCGGTCCTCGACAAACCTGTCTAGCTTTCAGGGGAATCCTGCAACTACAAGACAGGCTTTGCAATTTATGACATACATCGCCACCTCTCGGAACTTCCCTCAGCTCTTAGTGGCCATGTTCATCCCTCAATGTTCCTCCCAATCCTCAGGAGAATCACAGTTCGGTCCACCTAGTTGTCGGTAGACCTCCCTAGTCCCCGACAGCCTTTTGGGCTAGAAAGGATATTCTAGCTCTGGAACTGGCTCACAGTATTCCTCACAACCATAGCTAGCCTCAGGGACTCCTATGGATCTCTGAGGATCCCGTTCTTCTCATAGGGACCTCTTCCATTTCTCTTGGGCATCCCAGTGCAGTCCTCCCCAGCGACTCATCAGGGACTATTTTCAAACGTCCACTTCAGCTGTTAGGGGCCCTTCCCAGTCCTTGACAGTCTTTCTAGCTTGCGCCGGCGCAAGGTCCATTTTTGACGGTTCGAGGTCCTCTCCGGCAACTAGGGCCCCTTCCGTCGTCTCAGGGGACCTTTGTGACGACTCTGGATCTTTTTCGGCAGGCAGGATACCTTTCCAAACCCTTGGGCCTTGTTCATCAGGTCAGGGGCACTTTTGTCGGCTTGGGCTCCGCTGTCAGCCCAGAGGCCATACATATTAGCTCGAGACCCTCTCTGTCATTCCGGGGCCCTTCCAACTATTCGAGGCCATCTCCTTCGATTTAGAAGCCCTTCACGTTAGCCCAGCTAGGGGCCCCCAATATCTTCCCGAGGGCACTCTCCGTTGACTCTGTGCCCTCTTCATCAGCCCTGGGCCCCTTCCATCGGTCCATAGGCCCCTCGCGTTGGCACATGGGGCCCCCTACGGGTCCCCTGCACCGACGCCTTGAGGGGCACTTTCGGGACCCTAAAGGCGGTCGCCTGGAGGGCCCCTCCGTCCCTCCAGGAAGGCTACCCTTTCCCTTGGTTACGCCACTGAGATGAGATGGAATCACACCATGAAAAGCACTCCACTGAAGATTTTCACTGTTGCATTTTGGCTTCAAAACATCCGAAAATCCAGTCAGCCACAAACCAAGAAATAGTGGTAGAGAGGCTAACTGAGGTACATGAACTGCTTCAACCGTCACTGAAGGATAAGTCACTCGCCTGTTGGTAGCGATACAAATATTGTGATCGTCGAATGTGGGATAAAATACATCCGTTTATCATTCAGTCTCGGCAGCGCAGCAGGTGACATCTGCTGATACGGAGACGTCACAGCCGCGGTTACGTAACCAACCGGTCAGGTTGCACGGCGTTGGGCCTTGTTTGCAGTTGCGACAGTCACCGTTGGTGCGCGGAGGGCTGCAGTCACAGCGAGGCAGGACAGCACACCGGTTCATAGCCACCGCGTCCCATCGCCGCCGTCGACAGGTCAGTTGTGCCCAATGGTGACTGTCAGCGTAGGACATCTGAGAGAGGGAGACCGTGGACAAGGGAGAGGAGGAGCACCTGAGGCTTGCTGACAACGATCGAGTTTTTCAACATCACAATTGGTGCTCCATGCCCGGTGTTCATATCGATAAATAAATACGAGTGCAGTGGTGCAATCACGGGTGGGGATAAAGAAATGAAAACGTGTAGTTACCTGAGACAATGCTTTTTTTTTGCTTTCATTGGAAATGACCGATGTCACGTCCCCTATAATTTGGGTAGCCCACTTTGAAACCAAGCTGCCTGTGCCCTGCGTGGATTCATTTGAAATGGGGTTAAAGAATTGTCCCTCGGTACTTCCAGAGAGTGGGCTTGTTCATTAACTAATATTTTATCAGCATTACTGGCTGTTCAGCGGACAATATCAGCATTGAGGGTCTTGGGGTACTTGCTCTGGGCGTACACTATGTAGCGGTGCCTCATCAAAGTGGCGAAGGCGTTATGCCATCAACAAAGGCGCAGCCAATGACCCCCTTAGCAACCAAAAATGCACTGGATAAAGCAACAACTTTTAGGTATCGAGTAAATCGATCCATGTGGCAGTGGTTTGAAAGGAAAATATCAAATGAAAAACTGTTATGCAACTGTAATCAAACTGTAATCAAAATTTGACATAAGTTTGGTTTAAAAAAAATGTGTTTAAAAAATATAAATTCAAATATAGAAATGTATTGTTCTATTTCGTGGATATATATACATATATATCCACGAAATATAAAAAATAAATTTCTATATTTCAATTTATATTTTTTTAACACATTTTTTAAAAACCAAACTGTTATGCAAAATTTTGATTTGTGGAGTATTCCCTATCTCGATTTTATTTACACATCGATTTTCTAATTGTCCACTAAATTGCACCCTAGCATCATAGATGCTATGTAGTTGGGCTATGTATCGAAGTTGGGCTATGAGTCGACCCTCCCCCCTCCCCCAGTCGAGGAAAAACAGTTCACTGGGGAGGAGTGGACAAGCATAATAGGATGGCAATATTTAGCCTTTGGTCTGAATTACATCGGTTCAGTTCAGCTCAAGTTACGGGCATATTATAGAAATTATTGGAAAATTGGATAGTTCACCTTTTACCGCATGTTTATGATACGCATAGTCGTCGCCCCCGCTGGGTGCAGTGGATACGCCCCCCCCCCCCAAAAAAAAATATTCCCAGCATGTTTTTGGGCTGATCGGTATAGATCCAGAATTATGTAGGTATATATTTTGTGGTGTAAAAAGGACCACTAAAAGGATATAAACCTTTGTTAGAAATATATATTGAATGGCCGCTGATGCGAATGTTGCACAATGTGCCTCATTTCAGATACAAATAAACATTCAATGTATACGGACGAGACTTGAAATCTTATAACCCTCTGGACAAGTGGCGGATCCATAAAACTGGGTTTAAACGATTTTTTTTTTTGGGGGAGGGGTAATTTCACGTTTTCTTCGGTTTCGAAATACAACTCTTCAGACATGAATAGTTACCATCCGGTGGGTTCGTTCAAAACATCATGTGTCCAATAAAGTTGTTTCATATTTCAAGAAAATGTCACTTTAGTGCAAACCTTCCCAAAACCATCTCCCACCCCTCCCGTGCCACCCCTCCCCCTAGATCCACCAGTGCTTTGGAGCACTGGCGGCGTCTATGCTCTGCACAAGGTGTCTGGGATCTGACCTATAAGCTGCATTGGGTGAGCTTATTCGGCTTGATGTTCGACCTGTCGCCGATTGGACTCTAGGGATATATTGGAGGGCAAAGAAGGCGGAGATGCGTTTGAGCGCACTCCGCCGTCTCAAAACGCAGTTGAGGAACATCATGTTGCAGAAACGCTTGAACGGTGTGGCCACTGGTGGATCCAGGAGGCATGGGACCATGCCGTCCTCCACCATTGCCGATTTTTCAGCACTTTTACACTACCATGGCATTTTCTCGAAATGTAAAAATATTTCATGTGATAAATGTTGTCTCAAACAAACCTACCAAATGCTATCTGTCCAAATCTCAAGAAGTTTTCGAAACGGGAAACATGAAATCCCTCCCACAAACTTGTCGCCTGTGTTGTCGCCAATAACGAAACCAACAAAACCAACAAGTTACAGACTACGGGACTACAGAGCGATTGCCCTGACTCGGATTATTTTTCTGGGTCTTAATTTATCAAGTCGCTGGATTTTTTCTTCGGATTTCATTGCGGCTTTTGGGGCCCACACTGTATTTCTTTGAGGCCCCAATACAAACTTTTCGGGGCATCTGATGGGAATTTGTGGAGCCCGAACGCGGTTTATGTGGCTCCAGTGCTCCTTGTGGAGCCCGAACGCGGTTTATGTGGCTCCAGTGCTCCTTGCGGAGCCCCGGAACATTTTTTTTTATGGCCCAGGTTCGAGACTGCGGGGCCTCGACGCGAGTTGTGTGGCTCCTATGCGAATTTCCTGGGCTCGACGCGATTCTTTTCTGGGACCCTTTCTTAAATTTTTTGAGTCCGGATCCCTTTTCCGGAAACCGGCACAACTTGCGGGCTGTTCCTGTCCGTAATTTTTTTTAATGGACTCGGCGCATTTCATTTTGGGCACTCCCACGTTTTTTTCGCGGCCCTACACGTTTTTGCGGGCCTCTGGCATAATATTTGGGACTAACATATATAACATTACAGTTATTGCTCGGACTAAGGCTTATTTTGGGTTGCCATGCTGATTATTTGTGGTCCCGAATTAACTTTTCAACGATTTTGGTTCGATGTTGGGGAACCTACATTATTTTTTATTCGGGCCCCGGCACAGTTTTTCCGATCCCGTCCAACATGGCAATTGGCAGTGATCAATCACATATAGGGGAGACCAGGGCTATGTGATACACGGGATGGTTGATTCAACAGCATTTTCTCCAAAAGTATGAAGCCGGTTGCCATGGCTACCACACGTGCTGCTGTGGGCACCCTCTTCTCGATGCAAGAACAAGCTCAAGTCCTTTCGACCCGCGGCTGCGGAATGGTGACGATGTGGCATATTTTTGGGTCGAAAGTAAAATGGAAATGTCTGTGCTTCCCACTTAATTTCTAATTGTACGCCCACTTACCAACTTTTTAGGTACCTGTTATCATTACCATGTTCTCTCAGCTTTGAACGGTGAAATACTTTTATTGCATGCCGCTACACTGTACTCGCAATGTTGCATAACATGTTGCAGCCTGTACCAGAAAGCCTGCGGAGCAAATTGATACAGCCTACATCCACTTAATCATCCTGGAACAACATTAGCCTTTTACAACGTTTTGTGGACTTTTAATGGAATAAAACAACCACAAAATTGCCTATCTGTTTTAAGGTGTTTGCAAAAACTGTTTCAAGATAATATTATTCAATATTTCTACGAGAATGTTTCACCTGACGGAAAAGACTGAACGAAGGAAGAGGTGCAGCTACGGAACGAACGTTTGCGCATTCCATAAAAGGCATAAATTATGAGCCATGGTTAGGCAGTACTCAAAACAGTATGTTTACTGTAAAGATGAGACATGAACCTTTCAGATGGCGTAAAGTAATATCACCAATAGATCATATATTTGATTTAACTTACATTTTGTCAACTTACACCATCCTCAGTAACAACTTACCCCTACAGCGAGGTAAGTTGATGAACCGGTAGTCGCGTGATGCTTGGCTTTCTGGTGGAAAGCCCAAAGAATGCCACGACAGAAAACAATATTGGGGATGATCCTAGAAGGTTTAGGCTTGACATAGATGTGGCTATTTCCTCGCTATCCTTCCAAAGTGATGAGTTGTTTTGAATTTCTCCAAAATTGTATCAGGTAGACAAGGTCTCCTCCTACAGTGGCGCAACCAGGATTTCAGTTCGGGGGGGGCAGGGTTGGAGAGCGGGCCCCCTCGCAAGCGGGCCCCCCTCATGTTTTAAAAAAGTCTGCGGAAAACATGCACTTACTTTTGAGCGGGCCCCTATGTTTGTAAAGCTTCGCAGAAATAAAAGCACTTTTCCTTTATCAGGGGCCCCGGTTCGAGGCGGGCCCTGGTTAAAACGGGCCCCCAGATTTTCAGTTGGTTCAAAGGGCCCCTGATTCGAGCCACACATCCGCTCCTCGGGCCCCTAGCCAGGACTCTGAGTGAGTAGGGTGGCCCACTCCGAGCCAGGGGCCCGCTTCGCGGGCCCCTGGCTCGGAGCGGGCCCCAAACAAATTTCTGGGGGGGGCATGGCCCCTTGGCCCCCCCTGGTTGCGCTACTGTCCTCCTACCTATATTTTTGAGAAGTAATTGCCTGATGCCTATGGTTCGCTGCATCCTTAATACATTTCAACGCCACAACTTGCACTTCTCCGCAAACGCTTCACATGTAGCAGAAGGGCCTTGTTTTGTTGTAATATCTGATCACGATTAGCATTGTCTCCTGTGTGCTATTTTCAACAACATAAAAATACAACTACAATAATTTCAAGAACGTCTGTGATGTTACACCGGACTCATGCCGTAGGAGGAGTGACACATACTGTTCGGGGATTGGCGGGGTGTTCTGGATATACATACAATTCACCTAGGGTTTATTTAAGAAAACGCTCTATATTCAGCTTCTTGTAACTTGAACTCAAGTTGCCCAATGGATCCAGGTTTATATTAACATGTTATCTATTGGAACCCGTGAGTCATACGCAACTTCATTCATTTTTTTCCAGCAAATTCCCGATCCCGACTAAATTCTTCATCTTCGTGTATGCTTTGTCGCAGTCGTTCCACCTAGATATGACAAATTGGCGCTGCTATGACTAATGCAGTCGATGCGTCCCTAAGCCCAAATAGCCAACCAACCAGATATGGAAAATTCCATAGTATGTGCCGGAAAACAAACATATATCTTCAGTTCAATTCACAGTTCCGTTGGGGGGGGGGGTAGCTTGGCTATCTTCAGGCCGCTTTATGACCTCGTGGCACCCCAGATTCGCTATTACGTCGTCGACCGGTTGAGTTGGAGTGGAATGACCTTTCCAGCTTCGCCTTGGCGATCCCGTAGGAGCCCAGGGGCACAGTCTCCACTCATCCACTCTGACTACTTTGTCACTGGATCATATGGAAGCTTTGGACATTCTGTTCAATCTGATATTTTCCTTCACCGGTGTTCTTGGAGATTGGATATTGTAATATTTGTATATTAAGACTATTCGTCATACTGACCCTGTACAATGACTTGTAAACAAATATCGCATGGCAATCGTCTCTCGGCGGCAAAACAATGCGCGGGTGAGTGCATGATGAGATATTTTAGATCGGTCATGTGAAGATCTTATACAGTGGTAAATTCATCATGAATTACGATGGAGTATGCAGCTTATTGAACACTCAATGGACATTTCCGAGGAAGCATTGAACATCCTGCTTCTTAATGTGTGTTTATGAAGTCTTCTATCATCATTTTTCCCACATGGGTTGACGCACCCTAAAACCCCAATAATCATATCATTTTTAGCAGCAGCTCGTTAACCAAGCATCATACCTAAACTCTCCCGGATCGTGTTTCACAAACATCTATTTCGTAACAATTCCAGGTAAAGAAGTCACCTACCATTTGGTCCATTTTACAATTCTAGTTTATAGCATGCATATTTACATCATTATTGTTGGCATAGGAATCCTTCAATTTGATGTCAACCAGGCAAAGAAGATTCACTTATAATTGCATTATGGACACAAAATTAAGTTTCAAGGACATAATAGGTTTTTTTAACAACACCATTTCCATGGAGAATTTTAACATCCTGTTACACTCATGATGACATCTCACACCAGACAAAATTTATATATATATATATATATATATATCTATATGTATATATACATAATCAAAATCAAAAGACATATATTTATGTTCTTACTGTAAGTTTTCAGGGCATGATCACACAAAACAGGAGCCATGACCTCATGCACTTTGCATATATTAGAAAGGTCTAAGCTCTGCCCATCAGATGTGCTTGGCTTTGTAGCTCTGAATGAAATAATATTTGATATTATTTAGTCTCCCTAGGTTTGGCATGAGCAGGTAAGATCAAAGTTAATTGACCTCTAGGTCAGTGACCTGATGTCACATTTGCAAAGTAAAGTACCAACATAGGTGTCTGATTTCATCATAGGCCATTACATATACAAATACTTATGTATGTAACAAAGCTAATTTCAGACCCTCTTTTCAATGTAGTGTGCAGCCTAACCATGGATGTCCTCATGCAGTGTTAAAATAATGGTTTCTTGTCAGGTGTGAGATGTTGACATGAGTTCAAGAGAGAAATACATTCAAATACACCCAATTTGCATGTTTTAAGAGGTACCTAATTTGTGGATATTGATATCAACAATAACTATACAAATACCTATGCTATAAACCAGTATTGCATAACATAGCATATCCAGTTAATCCCTGTACCTGGAATTGCACCACTGGATGTTCCATAAAGATGTAAAGACATAAAAGATCAGTGCAACTATGAGCCACAAGGGCCCTTCTTGGTTGCACTTTGTACACTGAACCAGTTGCCCACCACATCTGTCAATCAACTCTCCCTGGAATACAGAAAAACAAGCCCCCTATTCTTATAATGATTGTCTATGCGTTTTTAAAGATGTTCAGTGTGTTGCTACTGACAATTGTTATTGGCAGCTGGTTCCAGTGTTCTACTACCCTGTTGGTGAAGAAAGACTGTCTTAACCTTGTCCTGCTGTGATTAACTTTAATTTTGAGTTGATGACCTCTAATTGCATCATTTCTGTTAAATTCAAACATTTCCCTGAGATATCCCTGTTCCTGACCATGAACAAATTTAAAAACCTCGATGAGATCTCCTCTCAGCCTTCTATATCTAAGTGAAAACATATTCAATTTCTTCAATCTTTTTCCTCATATGCCAGGTTGCCTATACCATTAACCATTTTTGTTGCCCTCTTTTGTACTCTCTCTAAAAGCCAACAATCTTTCTCATAACTAGGGGACCAAGCTTGAACACAGTATTCCAAATGTGGCCTGACATATGCACAGTAAAGCGTCCTGATGACCTCCTCACTTTTGTATGACACATTCCTCTGTATCACCCCAAGCATTCTTAGTGCCTTCTTCCTGGCTTCTTTGGTCTGTTCTGATGCCCCAAATTTTGTGTTCAAAATAACACCTAAGTCCTTCTCCTGCTGAGTCACAGATAGTACTTGGCCATCCATCAAGTATGGCACCTTCATATGCTGCCTACCTACATGCATGACTTTGCACTTATCAAAATTAAACTTCATTTGCCATTTTTCGGACCACTTCACAAGCTCGTCTAAGTCGTTCTGCAGCAAAACCTGCTCATTGTGCCCTGTTATTGCCCTAAAGATCTTCAAATCATCCACAAATTTCAAAACCTTACTGCTTAGGCCACATTCAATGCTATTCACAAATATAATGAACAACAGTGGCCCCAGTACCGACCCCTGAGGGACTCCACTAAGAACATTTTGCCATGATGACTTTGCACCATTAAGCATCACTCTCTGCTGTCTATCTGAAAGCCACAACTCAATCCATTTTAGGATGCTACCTGCAATGCCATGGACCTGAAGCTGCATCATTAACCGTTTATGGGGTACCTTGTAAAAGGCCTTACTAAAGTCAAGATATGCTACATCAACCTGATTTCCCTGATCCAATTGTTCTGTAGCAAAATTTAAAAAGTCCAAGAGATTTGTGAGACACGATCTCCCTTTTCTAAACCCATGTTGAGTATCTTGAATCAATCTGTTTCCTTCCAGAAAACTAACTATTCTATCTTTGATAATTGATTCGAGTACCTTGCAGACTAGGGATGTGAGGCTTACTGGCCTATAATTTTCAACTTCCCTCTTTCTCCTTTCTTGAAAATAGGAACTACATTTGCCCTTTTCCAATCTGTTGGAATTTCATTTTGTGAAACTGATCTACAAAATATTATACTAAGTGGAATTGCCAGTTCCTTTTCAGCTTCCTGCAATACCCTAGCATAAATTCCATCAGGTCCTGCTGCCTTGTTTGGCTTTATTTTTCTGATATAATTGAAAACAACATCACTATCAATGAAATCAACATTGTGTATCTGATCACCTGTCACTGAACTGTGGTTCACAGTTGGCAAATTTGTCTCATCCTCCACTGTAAACACTGATTTAAACTGCTTGCTCAGCTCCTCAACCATCTCACCATCCTCACTCAATATAGTCCCATTTACTTCCAGTGGACCAATTGTGCTTGAAACTTTACTTAGCTTGTAGAAACTAAAGAACTTTTTACTGTCCCCATTACAGTTCCTAGCCAAATCCAATTATTTTGCCTGCCTTGCTGCTCTGGTTTTCTGCTTCACAGCATCTCTAGCTTTTTGATACGACCTTAGATTTACGATATTTGAAGCTTCCTTAAATACTCTAAATGCATCTTTCTTAGCCTTAATTGATCTCCTCAAATCTGGTGTAAGCCATGCTGGCTTTCCTACCCTTCTTTTGTGCCTTTGCTTTTGGGGGACATGTCTAATCTGAATTTCCCTCAAGTAAGATTTGAACTTTTCCCACATTTCACAGGCATTTAAATACAAAAATTCTTCTTCCCATTTTATGGCACTTAAAGCCTATCTCATGGAGTCAAAGTCTGCCCTGTTAAAATTTGGAATCTTTGCCAAGTTATCCTTGATTGTCCCTACTATTTGTACCTTAAATCTCACTATATTATGGTCACTTCTTCCCAGAGTTTCTCCTACAGTCAAGTCTTGAACTAAATCACTTAAATCTGTGAAGACAAGGTCCAAGAATGAGCCCTGCCTGGTTGGTTCCATTACAAACTGGTGTAAGAACAAGTCCTCTTCAAGGCATTTCCTAAACAGTTTACATGATGGGGAGCCAACACCAACATTTTCATATCCTTTTAGATTAAAGTCACCAAGAATAATGCATTTCCTCTGAAAGTTTCTACTGATTTCCTCACAAATCACCTTATCGAGCTCCAGTTGCTGAAAATGTGGCAAGGTTCCTGATCGATACAAAGCTCCAATCCTCAGTTTATTGCTGTTGACTCTTCCCACAGCAACATCAAGCCAAATGGACTCCACAGACACATTTTTTACCCCATCTGCTACTTTCTGAGAACTGTATAAGCTATTCACATAGAGCATTACACCACCTCCTTTCACTGCTGGACCCCTATTGCATGAAAACATATTGTATCCCTGGATCTCATAGTCCTGCAAGTTATCCCCAAAATATCCTTCACTGACCCATGCCTCAGTAATGCAAACAAAACCTGGTTTCTCCTCAGCAACATAACACTTGAACTCATCAAATTTGGATCGAATGCTCTGAGCATTAAGCATCATACACTTAACAAAAGTTCCATAACCCTCTTTGGCTTTTTCATGTTGAGTAGCTCTATCATCTCTGGATGAGCTACCACTCTGCCCCCTTGATCTACTGCTACCCCTATTTGCTGACTGGTAATGATCCCTATCTGTTATGATAGGGATCTGTTACATCCCTATCTGTGATGACTATCATGATCCCAGATCTGTTATGGTGAGAATAAGTATGACACTCATAAATGGGATACTGTTAGAAGCAAGGCCTGAAGACTTCGTAAACATGCACCAAGAAGCAGGATGTTGATGCATCTTTGAGAAGAATGTCAATTCAGTGTTCAGTAAGTTGTATATTCCACCCTATCTCATGAATAATTTATCACTGTCCTGATGTACCCTGGGATCCACCCTCTGAGCAGATCCCAGACATTCGGTTGGCACCCGCTGGCATGCTGACCTAAGCAGTTGACACCACAGGCCGCAGTGGCAAATATTACGCTCAACCCGCCCCATCTCTCCGCTCAGATCCTCACACCCCATCTCGGGGGTGGATAAACACCCCCCTCTAATCTCCCAACTGAGCGTCACACAAAAACGAAAGAGGTGTCATCGGAAAGTGCTCGACGAGTAGGGCCAGACACCACCCCCAATTTTTTTCCCCAAAAATGACATCACTAGGGGGCCTAGATTTTCACGATTTACATCATGTTTTTGGCTCTGGGGAGTTCATTTTGGGGAGATTTGAAAAACCAAAATGATTTGGAATCAGAAAAGGAAAACGAAATTGACCAGAGCCATACAATTTTTGGCCACCCAAAACTCAATATTTTATTTTTGGGGGGAAATTTCAAAATTTTTAGTTTTAAAGTTTTCTTTAATTTTCCTTTCTCTAATGGGTAGAGGGTAGTATACTCTCTCTAATACTCTCCAGAGGGTAGTATACTCTCTATACTCTCTAATGGGTAGTATAACTTTCTCTAACGGACCGAAAAACGATGTTCGAAGTCAACTTGCTCTAATAAAAAAATGCTTACTTTAGCCAGAATCTTTGATTTTAACTCTAATGGGCAAATATGCAAAACTAAGAAGTAATAAAGAAAACGGGAAAAAAATTATCTCGTGTGTTTTGTTGTGTTGCTAAAGATAAGAAAACGTTGAAAGTTTCATTAAAATATCTTCATCTGTTAAAGCATGACAACTGGTTGAACTTTTTTGGAGGTGACCTCACTTGACCTTCACTAACTCGTTGACCCTAGATGACCTGACCTCAAAATTTTGACACAACATGCCAAATTGATGTGGGAAAAGGTATGCCAAATTGATGTGGGAAAAGGTATGCCAAATTTCGGCGCGCTGCCACGCGCCGTTCTTTCACTATCCGCAGAAAACCTTAGGGGGAGGGTGCATAACAACCCCCCCCCCCGAGACGGCGCGGGTTAAGTCAGATTCGGTGCTGGCGTGCCGACGGCCTGTCGGCGGAGGCTGTGTCATTGTGACATGACACAGTCAGATGTCATCATTGTGACACTTGACTGGCGTGCCGATGGCGTGTCTTTTTCAACAGTTGACAAAGACAATAGTTGACAAGGACACACCATCAAAATATTCAGTTCATTTTGGCCTAATTTATCTCTCAGTTATAATGAGCATACAGTCTACAGTATTTCTGACAATATTATTAGCAATTCCCAGTGCAGTGCTGTGTGATCTACAATCTTCTAAGGCGACAACTTGTGCAGCAGTTTCAACAGTTTAACAGTGATGCCAACCGCTCCAAATTAGTGCTTCGACTATCTCTACAGGCACCAGCGGCAGTCAGCCGTTCAGCGTCTGCACATCTGCTCACATCTGTCTCTAAGCTACATCTTACCGGCCTTGCCGCTCAGTCACGTCTGGGCGGCAAGGCGAGCACGAGAGGGGTGCCAATCACTCATGGGGGATGGGACAAAGCCCTGGCCTGCCGACATCACCTCTTGCATCACACCGCGAAGGGAGGGATCCGGCCATCACACTCCAGCCCAGCCACCCTGTCCTACATATGATGTATCGTGCAATGGTGAAATGGGTGTCACCATGATCTCTGACTGTGTTATTTCACAATGACACAGCATCAGGGTTAAAATAATGGTTTTTCGTTAGTTGTGAGATGTCGAAAGGAGCACAGTAGGATGTCCAAATTTCCCATGGAATTAGTGTCATTTAAAATGCTTTTGATGTCTTTCAGACTCAAATTTGAGCCAATGGTGTAGGTAATTATGACTGTACCTTTATGATTTGTTTTGAGATTCATAATTTAAGACGAGCTATATTCGGGATAGGGAGAATAATAACTGTGCTATAAACTGATATTGTATGCCATGTCACATTATAGGTAATCCGTTCACCTGAAATTGCATTGCGAAATGTTCGCGTATCACCATTCCTTGTCAACAGCATGCACATGCTACTTATAAACGAGGTACTCTAAGAAAGGAGACACAAATACTTCATAAGCATGCATCAAGGAGCAGGATGTCGATACTTCCTGGAGAAGGATGTCGATTGAGTGTTCAGAAAGTGGTATATTCAACCCTATTTCACGAATAATTTATCACTGCACAGCCTCGGCCGGCCGGCCATCGGCGCGCCAGAACCGGATCTGACCTGCATAGTATTCGTCGCCGCCGCGGCCAGTGGCGTCAACTGCTGAGGCCAGCGTCTTTTCGGAAAAGACACGTCTTCAAAATAT
The DNA here is from genome assembly GCA_034440615.1 of Ashinkailepas kermadecensis. Taxonomy (NCBI): domain Eukaryota; kingdom Metazoa; phylum Arthropoda; class Thecostraca; family Neolepadidae; genus Ashinkailepas; species Ashinkailepas kermadecensis. The sequence continues at coordinate 511,859 of JAOTOM010005082.1, read as the reverse complement.
ACAGTTAATTTTGGCCTAATGTATCTCTTTCAGTTATAATGAGCATAAGGTCAAAAGTTATTCTGTCAATTTTTCTTTCTTATTTGCTAATTAAGTCTACCTGATTAAATGCAAGGGCATAAATGTCTGTTGGTTTGAAAAGCAGTTTGACTCGAGAACTTGGTGGTTTGGAGAAGCTATTGGATTTGAGAAACAGTTATCATACAGGCCAGGCAAAACCCTAGACTACCACCGTCAGGCAAAAAGAGAACCTGCTTATCAAACTTATCAAAAACTATTACTAATTTCATCCCAAAGGAATAAACAATATATTTCTGCTTTATGGTGCTTTATGAGTTCAATGATTGATTGATATGATAGGAATTAATATGAATGTTATTTTTTTTCAATCCAATGTTCATGAACATGATTAAGATGATGTGACCACTCATTTCCTGAGCAAATGTTTACTTTTCAGGAGGAAATAACACCAAAGAAGGGGTTTGGAGTTAGGTAATATTGCATACAAATGTAATGTTTAAAAAGTAACAGCAAAACCTAACCCAGCCTAGCCTCCCTTTTCAGAAAAAAAAGTTTCAAAAAAGGACAAAAGTTACAAACGATTTTCCCATTAAATTTCCAAGTTAAAAACCTAACATAACCTAATCGAACCTAGCCTAACCTGATTTTGAAGAGAGAAAGTCCAATTATTTAAAAAAACAACAACAAAAAACTACATGTTCCAACTTTAAACATACAACCTAAATGAACCTAACCTAGCCAAACCCAACCCCTTTATTTACTTTATGGAAGCAAAATGTGTGTAAAGCTTGTCTCATGAACACCTTAAAGAACCATAGTACCAGAAAAAAATGATGTGTCATTCTAAAGTTGAAACCTCGAGTGTTTTCAAAATCATGACCCTTCATGCTTTTCCAGAACAATGTGCTACAGGTGCCATTGAAAGTCATCCAGCCATAGGTATTTGTTATGGTGATTTACTAAGTATTATTAGTGCACAAGTTATAGATAGTGTTTAATCAGGAATGTTTAGTTTGAATGCAGCTTTTTATTCAGTGCAACAATGATCTCAGTGATATGGGAGCACTAATACATAGAATGTGCTATTTAATTGCTACTGCACTGATCAACTTGAACACTGCATTGATGGTACATCGCAATTGAGTATGCCTTTGTCACATGCTAGGGTGCAAAAAAACATCACATGTATCCATGCATATTTAATAAAAAAATTGTCTTCCTCGTATGATCAAAGCTCCCACCTCTTCCCCTCAGTTGTCTAATGGTGTTTGATACCCAGATGCTGATATTATGGACCTAGTCTGGAAGTCCAACTGCAGGAGGTTGCCAGTTGTGCCACAATATGTTGTTATAAATTTTAAGGGTTAAGCAGTGCTGTTTACTGCATCATTATGTGTGATGTGGCAGCAAAGTCGGCTGATATTGCAACGAGTAGAAAAACATATGTGGTACTGTGAAGGTTAAAACAAACACTGTGTGAACGCGATGAAGCATCTATTTCAGATGTAAAAATATGACATCTTATCGAGGGACACAACTGGTGAGTGGCACCAGCTGAGTGCTTGATCATTCCTTAACCATTTCCTGGACTTGGTTCTGCACATACAAATGTGGGAATAGGAAGGGAGGGGTTGAATATGCCTTTCTTCACCGTGATGTTGCAAAAATAATGCTCTGACCCATGTCCATACAAAGGTCGGGAAGTAGATTGTTTCTGCTTTTTGGCATCTGGAACATAATCCTCCATATATTATTGTTTCATTTTTATCTTTTAGAGGTTGAATGGGGTGCTGTTTGACATTGAATTGCTTTGTGGGTGCGTAAGGTGCTAGGGTGCTCAAGGTTCACTGGAAGGTAGAAGGTGAGGTTCTGACATCATAGGTTTTGAAGAAAAATATTCTCTATATCCTATTGCCAACAAATTATCTTCTCCATGTTCATGATTGCCAAGATCCAACCCTGGTCCAAACAGCTCTCAGCTGTATTTAATTATGTAGTGCATTGAGTTGGTGCATCATCGCCAAATTGTTCGAATGACCGGCCTCTGACATGATTTATAGCGTTGTCCCTGTCACATGCGCTGCGTCACGTCCAGTGCCAGTGTGCGCGATCGGAGGACACCGTTTGACCTGACGGTACGTCAAAATCGATACACTAATTCCTACGTACACGGATGAATAGGTCATGCAATGAGATACATGCGACATGTAACGCTTCCATGCGATCGCATAGGTCGGAGCTCTGGAGGTGCGTGCTCAAAATACATTCACACTAGATCATGCCTACTTTGAAGCTACTAAGCACATTTCAGCAGACTAATCTAGTTTTAGCCGGATTTTTCCAACCCTGATCCGAGCATATCTCTTGGCAACGTGCGTTTATTATTAACGTGATTTACTCTCTTTCAGTATACATTGAACGGTTCAAAGATGGCGAAGACTGAAGAAGGTGTTGCAAAGCTGCAAACTGGTATTCCCAAGCAAACTTCAAAAAATGATATCCCATGTACGGGCAGCAGGAGGAGCAGTGACTCTGCGACAGTCTTCACTCAATTCAACAGCACGCGGCAGCTGACAGCCGCAATACTAGTCATCGCGCTGGCCGTGGGCATCGCGTACGTGTGTGCACCACACTGCGCCGACCTGCGGCGGCACCTGCCGCAGCTGCTAGAGAGGTACGGCATGTTCTGGAGCAGTGTGCCCGCCGGCCACGGCCTGCCTCTTGGCAGCCACCAGCCGGCACTGGCCGAGCGCGTGGACGAGCTGCACAACTTCCCGCACCCGATCGAGTTCTTCCGGCGCTACGTCCGGCCGCAGCGGCCCGTGATCTTCCGCGGCCTGGCCAAGGTGCACCCGGCCTTTCACTTGTGGACGGATCAGTACCTCCAGTGAGTGCACACTCGCTGCTGACCTAGGGTTGTATGAATGACTGGTAGTCAGACAGCATATTATATACATATACATACATACATATATGTATATATATATATATATATATATATATATATAGAAATATGTGTGTGGGGGGGGGGGGGGTCAATGTGTGTATGTGTGTGTAGTTGCAAACTTTGGAAGCATACCATACTTCACATCACATAGTTGTAATAGCTGCTACATTTTTATCATACTCGATTGCTGGCACCTGTGCCACGACAACCTTGCCGGCAGATGTGTTTAATTGCTAGTATCATGTTTTGTCTGCAGGTTTGCCTGCACGTTTCCTATGATATTGCCAACATGTTCTGATGTCATCATGGGTTTTTCCTTCAGAAATTTAATTTCAATACACTGATCTACATCATGTTAATACCCAGTCAACCAACAGTCTTGCATTATTTGATACAGCAGATGTGCTTGGCACTCCAAATTGTCCTCTGTCCAGTTTTACCCCATGGGTGAGGAAAAAATGGGGAAAAAGGTCAATTTTTCATCAGTGCTGAGCTGAAGCAGAATTATTTAGGTGATTAATGTCGTACACGATGAGACCAGACGTTCCAATGTTCAGTTTGAAAGTAAAACATTTTGAATATGTTGAGATATTTTTGTCTTGGAAGCCACAGAACATTAAGGTCCCCGTATTGCCCATTCCCCTACAGGTGGGGTCCACCCTGATTTCGACACCGGTCGCAGTATCCGAACATATTTGAAACGGTGAGCATTCTGTCATGATTCTGCTGGTTGTTGGTCTGTGGCTTATACGTGCAGGTCATGAGGGCCTTAGCAATCTGAAGTTTCAGTCCGGTGGGTAAAGCTAGGATTAACGTGTTATTAATAACCTCAGAGCGGGTGAGTGCATGCGTGTGTGTGTGTGGTGTTGGTGTGTGCGTTCGTGTGTGTGTGTGTGTGTGTGTTCGTGTGTACGGTGCGGTGGAGCGATGGGCTGTCTTTACCAAGCAGATTAATGATACTATATTTTTGCGCACCAGTCCTTGCTTATAGTGCCTACGCATCCTGTTGGAGTGTTTTCGTTTCCAATGCAATATGTCCCTAACCGTTGCTCTGTCCTGCAGAGACAAGTTTGGTTACTTGGCGGTGGAGGTGGAACAAAGGAAGAAGGAAGATAGAAATCAGCATGTGCGGTCGATGAATCTCTCACACTTCTTGTCAGTTTATACGCACCAGGATATATACGTCGTTGACAGGGTTCAGGAAGAGCTCAAGCGTAAGTTGCCTCTCGGTCTGCCATACCGAGCTTACTCACACTGATTTCTGGCTACTTGTCATTTGTACTATGACATCAAGTATAGATACCCGACCTGGAAACCAATGAGGTGTCACGTTAGGCGTCATGAGCGGACATAATACCGGTGGCGTCGCTCTGGTGGTGGGTTTGTGAAAAAGCACCACCAGACTGGGCTTGCTATGGTTAATTACATATTCTAGTTTCTACAGGAGGTGCAAGTATTTTCCAATTGCCACATTTCAACAACATTCAAAAGAGCTGTTTTGTGAGGTGTAGTTTGTCTTATTATCAAATCATTTCACCCTGTCACTTTGCCCTCAAAGTGAAATGGGAACAATTGGTCACTCAGTTTCTTGTAATGAAATTGGCGCGATGGCGCGCACCTGCTGCCATCTGTCTGCAGAAATATGTCGGCAGGTGAGAGTGCATGACAAGCACACGAACACACTCATTTGTGTGGAAGACAAACAAGCGGAGTACATAGGCCACCTACCGATATTTAACCATGAGAAGGACAAGCCAATACTGGGCCTCGTTTACGATGTTACTCTGGGTAAGGACGGAAGGGAGGGGGGGAATCATGGTCGTGGCCACTCCACTGAGCACCAATTGATAATTGTTTTTGTCAAGTTAATTACATTTATTGCGGATATGCCTTATTTCATGCCAAGGATTTTTAACAACCATGTCCATATAGAGCAGCACATAGGCGAACATGCATCACAGACATTCAAACACAATGACACACAATATAGGAGCTTAATAACAGCACACTGGAGGACCTGTGGTCACCAACCAACCTTTGGCTGGCAGCTGATAACCAGTTCGTGACTAGATGTGCACCAGGAAAAAGCTTGTGCTTCACTGCTACAAGCACCGCCTCCACACAGATCCCGTATACGCCCTCCCTCACCGGTTCTCACTATACAATTGTTATCACTGGATGACGGCAAAAGATGTCGCGACATTCCACGGAGCTGCCGATCCAGTATCACGTGATCCGTGGGCAAGCTGTCGAGTCGCCCAGCCTATTAATCCGTGTTACGGAATATATGCATAATAGTGCATATGCAAGAAGCGGTACATTAATAGGCAAGGTCGCTGAGAAAGAAAACAGAAGTTGGCATGACCGCAGAAATAGGAGTGTTTTTATTTTGGTCAAATTCCTTGAAGGTTAGGATTTCCGAATGTACAGCTTGTGCAAACAACTGTAACTGAAGCTATCGTCATCAATGAATTGGTTGATTTTCCTGCTCTCGTGGAATAATTACATCAGGTGGATCGCTGATGGTACATACTACGCTCCCTGCGGAATTGTTCGAAAAGTTCCCTTGGAGGACACTGAGCCCACATTTGAGCACCTGACATTGCTTTGGCAGCATTGTGGGTGGTTTCAGCCGGTTTGCTGCACACCTTGTATCAGAGAAAAAAAACATCTATTCCCTTAAGAACCACAGCGATTATTATCACGTGAGATGTTGTTCAGGGTAACCTTGATGTGCTCACAATACCGGACGAGCGTTCGTTTGTCGACCTGACGTGAGTTGACGACTTGACGTATGTGGGCTATGTTTGCAGATGACCTGGCGGTGCCTCGCAGTGTGCAGTGCGGCGGCATGCAGCACGCGCTGATGGACACCGTGATGTGGTTCAGCAGCGGAGGCACGCGCTCCGTGCTGCACTACGACGAGCTGGACAACATGAACTGCGTCTTGGACGGATACAAACAGCTGTTTCTCGTGGACGTGGTGCGTGATGAAAACGTACCGCCTGGCTCCGCTCCGTAGACCATGGCTGGCTGTGCCGACGAATTCGCCTCATACAGGCAATTGCAAAAACCATTTTTGCCACACGTGCATGCCTGTGATCTTTGGTCGGTGATAGCCGAGAGGAGGGGAGACTTTCCAACGCAACATTCAGGCATAGTAGTGAACACTCAATCACAGAGTGTATTTGCTCATTTCTGTTCTGATTCATCTGCATCGATGCCCCAGCAACAAATGGTAGCAACACGGGTAATATTAGACATGTACGAATACGCCTATTGAATGTCCAAGGTCTACAAATAATGTGTTGCCTTTTGCTTTGAGGGCAAGCTGTGGACGCCGGGAGTAACATTTATAATGCTACACTGCACTGCGTAAGCACGTTAAACAGCAGTCTGCCGACTCACTCTGTCATCAGCTCAGGCAAGCCACTCGGGATAGTCTTTCGGTGTTTTTCCGACGTGACTTCGTCGTTCAGAAGAATCTCGTCCTGTGTGCCATCCTGATTATGTTTCTGTTTGCAGGACGACGCAGATCATATACATTTCGACAAAAAGATGGGCCTGTACTCCTCCGTCGATGTGGATCGTGTTGACATGTATACATTCCCAGGTGGGCATAACCCCAGCGTTTGTCAACCTATGTCGTGATGTTCTTATATTTTGCAAGCACTGAAACTTCCTTCGTTGTATGCGCATGAGACAGCTGTCGCGCGCGTTGCAGCTCTGCTGCAGTTGCAGTTCTGCAACTGCTCGTTACTGTGTGCAACGCAAGCCGAAGTGTGGTGCAGGCTGGTCTCCGATATCGGGAACCTGAACGGTGCGCATCCGACGTGTTGTAGTGCCCTTGTTCGGTTTGGCGCAACAGTGGTCTTCATCCGCCCCAGGGATGCATGAACTTACCGACTTAAATGACATGCAGCTACCTGGAGTTTTCCCTGTTGCTCGAAACACCTTGTATGGAATGGCATCGGTCAGGTATCAGTGCAGTGCTGATGGACTGCATTAGTGTAATATCCCCACCCCCGTGCTATCAAGTGAGAGTTTGGAAAATAGTATGCATATCCATATATCGTCAGCGGCTATCTTCATCACATCGAATTAATGCTAAAAGTAAAAGAACACCACACCCGAAACGTTTGCGATATGATATCTCTCGCTCTGTGGCTAGCGGGCACAGACTTGCAACGAAGCAACAATTTGTTAACCTAATGCAATGTATTCAAACAATTTGTTCACCCTTTTCTTTATCACACAGTGATATGGAGATGCCTGACAATGCAATGAATTGTGTCCGACGTGGTGTGTTTGCGCAATGACACCTGTTCGACTGCTAAGTGCCCATTGAAGTCGTGCATGTGGTCGTATTTATTGACAATAACGTCGTTGGACGGGTTTTATCGGTGCTTCGCTGCCAACACCTCTCTTTCATGTACGAGTGCTGGTCCGATGCGAAAAAGAATGAGTTGGTGTATAGTTTTGTTGTCAGGATTTTTTTCATGTTTGTTTTTTTTCGGACATTGCGAATCATACAATTTTGTATGATTCGTAAATTCCCGATATGTCGTTGGCTTTGCTATTTTGTCACAAGGTTCGTATGTTAAATGCGCTGTTATCGTGATGCTATCTATAATTTTAGCTACTTTCATTTCGTAGATACTCTGGAAAGTGGACGCATATCTCGTGGATAGTAGTCAATGGAGACATCGCATTCAGTACCGAGTGGCAATTTGGCTCGATAATATTGGTGTCTCATTTTGTGAATATGTGTTGAGGCTGCAGTCCAAAACTTGCGTTATGCTTTTGTTCGATGTGTCGGTTACCCCTCCGAGATACTAGAGTGCTGTGTTTCGTTATTGTCCTCCGAAACACTGTCTTGTCTGCTGGTCCTTTCCTCTGTTTGCTAAATCAAAAAGTGTATCTGTCCCGCTTTATGTCTGTGTCTGTCTGTCTGTCTCTGTTGTCTCTGTCCTATACGCTCTGTTCTTTGTCTATCTCTGTCGTCCCGTTTATTTTTTTGTCGCTCTCTTTCTCTCACTCTCATTCCCACTTTCACACTCACTCTCACTCCCACTCTCGCGATGTGCCTCAGTCGCCTTTTGTCCTGCTATCACTCTGTCTTCTCCATTACGTTTTCCGCTTCTCTCGGTTATATTTATTTATCCTTTTCGATTCGTACGCCTACATGTGGGCCCGTCTTACTCTGTTCGTATCTCTCTATCAGTGCTGCTCGATCCAAATTTGTGTAAGTTTGTGCAACCCTTGCAGATTCGTCTAGCGGTGTGTCTGCAAAGCCCTGCAATCAAACATAAATGGAGCAAAATTGTGCCCACTTGTTGTAGAGGAGTGAACATTTCCTCGGGATTCACCTAGGCGATTGACTTTAGCCCACACGATCTCGAACAATTAAGCAGCTATAGTAAAACTTACATGCTTATTTATGTGTTGTGGCTTCATTAGATGCTGTCCAGATATACCTCAGAGTGGTACTCATAAGTGTAGCTTGGCAGGGGGTTTGGAGTAGATGAAAGCAGCATGTTACCATTCAATTACAACGAATTGATCGAGCGACACATTAGAAAGATTCCAAGCAGCAAACAAACGTTTGGCCTTTCTAATAATAATACTATCGCTTCAGGAAGGAGTGCGAGAAGGAAAAAGAGTTGGAGAGAGAGAAGACAACACAAGCAAGGAGAGACAGTTGGACGGACATACAGAAAAACAGACAGGCAGGGACGGGTGGGTGGAGGGGGGACTGATGGACTGATGGACTGATGGACTGATGGACTGATGGACTGATGGACTGATGGACTGATGGATTGTCTAACGGACTGACGGACTGATGAACTGTCGGGCGGAGGGACGGAGGGAAACGACTTCATAGTATGTGTCACTGAACTGAAACCTGCACTCTCCATTGTGAAGTAGGTGAACACACCACGGTATATCACTCTGCCATTTGTCCTGTGTCGCGCTGGGTGCTATTCCCCAACACTTGGCTTCATTATCAGTGCTGTGGCAGTGCCACGAAATTTGCATTACGTGCCCGACGGTGTGGCAATGCGTTATAGTGAACGCTGTTATTCAGGTCTGCGCGATGTCCCTTGGTACAACGTCACATTGGAGAAGGGCGATTGCCTCTACCTGCCCTTCAAATGGCCGCATCAAGTGCGCTCGTCCAACTCCCGGTAGGTATCGTCTGGTGGTCATCCTGGCGGTATCGGGCGGGCTGCGGCCTCATACACGCTGAGCGTCTCGGTTGGAAGCACAGTGGGCGCCTCAGATAGACACGTGACGATCGTCCAGATAAAGACTCAGTTAAAGGCACAAGATGGAAACGTACACCGCCGTCTCGGATGGACACTCATTCAGCTCCCCAGAAAGGCGCGCGGTGTCCGCCTCATACAGGCACGCAGTGGGCGCCTGGGATGGACGCAATAGTCGCCTCAGATAGATACGCGGTGTGCGCCTCAGACACTGCGTGCGCCTTAGATTGACACGCAATGCGCGTGTTTTCCTATGTATCAGTGTTAAATTACACAGCACCGTTCTTCTGTGAGACACGCATTGTTTGTTGGCACGGGTCTTGATTTCTTTTTAAAAATGGGGGGGAGGGGATACAAATACATGAGGGCAATGGGAGGCCCAAACAGATTGGAAGGGGGGGGGGGGGTACACTCCACAAGGTCCCATGTTGAAAGTTGAAATTGTTGGGGGAGGTGCAAAGGCAACATTGAGGGGCACTTGCGACATCAAAAGTATGTAAAATATCACATATTTGAGGCCATTTTATCTTTTGACAGTCAGGTCATGCTCCACGGGCATTAAAATACGCGGTCATATGTCTGCCTCGGTTTACCTCTTCGCTCGTAGCTTTTGTGTAGTGCTTTCACTCAATGCTTCAGTTGCTGCCTATGCGGTGTGCTTCGATTACCTATGCTTTTTTTATTGCTTTTCTCCCCACTGTCTGACTTTGCGTTTTAACATGCTTCACCTATTTATTTTCGCTTGGCAGTATTGCTTCGTTATCTCGTTTTGGAACCGTGTCGTTCGCGTGTTTTCCCGTTTAACGTTGGATTGTTACGGCGGCTTCGTTCAGGTTACGTTTCTTGCTGTAATGCATATGGCTGTTTCTTTGAAATAACTTGACTTTCATTCTATTCCACGCCAGCACGCCCAGTCCTATCGTGTGTCATCTCTCATCCCATCCCATTCTACCCCATGCCATCCCACCCCATGCCATCCCACCCCATGCCATCCCACACCATGCCATCCCACACCATGCCATCCCCCACCATGCCATGCCATCCAATCCCATTCCATCCCATCCCATGCCATCCGATGCCAGACCCTTCTATCCCATTCCAGCCCATCCCATCTCATTGCATCCCATCCCATCCCATCCCATCCCATCCCATCCCATCCCATCCCATCCCATCCATCCCCATCCCCATCCCATCCCATCCCATCCCATCCACATCCATCCCCATCCCCATCCCCATCCCCATCCCCATCCCCATCCCCATCCCATCCCATCCCATCCCTATCCCCATCCCCATCCCCATCCCCATCCCCATCCCATCCCATCCATCCCATCCAATCTCATCCCCATCCCCATCCCATCCCATCTCATCCAACCCAATCCCATCCCATCTCATACATTCCCATTCACCACATTCCATTCTATTCCATTCCATTCCATCCAATATCCAACCCCTCCCCTTTCCTCTCTCCCCTCCCATCGCCTATCTTGCACCATCCCCTCCCTTCCCCTCCCCTCCCCTCCCCTCCTTGCCTGTCCTCCACCATCCCGACCCACTCCTTTCCTCCTCCTTACCATCCCACCTTGTCATTTTCTGTCCTGTACCATCCTATTGCGTTCTGTGCTGGTCCATCCATCATTCCACCTATCTAACCGTTCTGCCTGGTCGCCCGTCCCTCCCTCCCTCCCTCCATCCATCAATGTATCCATTAATCTTGTTCTGTGATGTTTCCAGATGCCCCACCCGTTTTCAGATGCTTCGACATTCCTGTTAAGAGTTGATCCTCTTGCAGGAACCTCGCTGTCAACTTGTGGTTCACACGCTTGCTGTGGATGAACGAAACCGACTGCCAGGGCAAAGAGCTATTTGAAGCAACCCCCCTCAGCGACATCGATGCTCATGAAAGTGACAATCTTGACAAGTAAGCGATGCAACCCTGGTGCAATGACCAACTGATGGCTTGACCGAACTAGTTTGCAGACTATCGGTGCCGGCGCGGCCATTTGCAAGAGTTCTGAATACCATTACTGTGTGTCTTCCACACACACGGCAACAGCCGAGATGACCAACACGGTGGCAGGCTGGCAGAATTCACCACACACACACACACACACGCACGCACGCACGCACGCACGCACGCACGCACGCACGCACGCACGCACGCACGCACGCACGCACGCACGCACGCACGCACGCACGCACGCACGCACGCACGCACGCACGCACGCACGCACGCACGCACGCACGCACGCACGCACGCACGCACCACACACACACACACACACACACACACACACACACACACACACACACACACACACACACACACACACACACATACTATGTGTGCAATAGTTAATGCTAAAGAACTAGAAAGTAGGATTTAAATACAATAAATTAATAATGGTAGCCAAGTTTTTAGGCATGAATCCATGGTATCACTATACTCTAAAGCAGACTATGTGATTCAAAATTACACTTCGACATATCTGGAAGCTAAAGGCGTCTATGCTGCTGCTTATAGTTTTTTTTTGTATGTGTACGGAGAGTAATAATTGAAGCTGAGCTGAATTGTGAGATAAAGGTGTTCCAGCTATCGTATTTTATTGTGAGATAAAGTTGTCTATGAGGTTTCCATCGTGTTCTTCATACCACCTGTAATCGTATCGTTAAAATATTTTGCTGAAAATGGTCTTAGATAACTATTTATACTTCAAAATTGCCCGAAAGGTATTTCAACTTGGAAATGCTCAAAACGTCCATCCTGGATTTCCACCTTGATTCCAGCGGGGAAGCAACTGGTCGAAGTGTGCTACGTCCGTCACGCTTGACGATGAAAGCAGACTATTTCTATCGTGACAGGAAATTAGTTGACAGAATATTGCCGTTGAGAATTGATCAATGTAAGTAATGATCAGCTTCTTTCTTAAGTGGTCGTTCTATAACGCCATATTTTATTTTTATGACGATTACAAAAAGTAACCAAATGCTCATGTTAAGTAAAAGAGCAAAACTCAAGCCGTTCATATGAAATGTAAATGTTCCCACGAGTTCAACGTCGGTTCAACGTTGAAAGTCGGAGACCGATTTGTGATCCTATTTTACTTAATATGAGCATTTGGTTGCTTTTTATAATCGTCTTGAATTCGAAAATGCTCAGGACGGCTCTCCGCAACATTATAATTTTTATTTTTATGGTTGCGACATCATTGCTCGCCCTATTGCTACGTTGATCTCATGGGAACATTTACATTTGATATGAACGAATTAACTTTTGTATCGATGTTCATACGACGTGGGTTGCAGGCGGCCGACGTGAGTTGCAGGGGCTTCCGGTCGGTCATGGTCAAAGTATCGCTCGGAGTGACTTGGGATGAGTTTGACTAATTCGGGCGTAAACGCCTTTCGAGACTCATGCTGCAGGCTTGTTTTGTGGCTGTCCCTGTCCGAAATAGTTTTGTCGTATTTTGCCTGAACAAAGGAATGGTGGAAAAGCAGGCTGCATTTCTGTTGGCCAGTTGTCGACTACAGCGTCCGGTTTGATCCGTTTGTCCCCGGCACATCAGTCGTCGCTTCCTCAATGCAGACCCGATCCGACTACTGCAGTCGTCGGGTTGGACCTGATCGGCTGTCTTGATCCTGAGGTGGCACATAGTCTAACTTTAGCACCTCCGACTTGGGACTGGACTTGACAGTCTGACGACCACTCAATCCGATCTGACCTGACCGCTACGGTACTCTGCTCGGACCGTGCCTGACGGCGATGACCGGCCCTTGGACCTGGCTGGACTGAGGTCTGACGTGACCTCAGTGGCCTCCAGGTCGGGTCCGACGTCACTGCGGTGACGCCCGACTCGGACCGGACCTGAACTCGGTGACCCCGAGCGTGCACGTGTCTGCGATCGGCAGGCTGGACCTGATCTACATGGCGGCCGGCTTCGAGCAGCTGACTGTGCTGGCCTTCACGGATATCTACGGCAAGCTGGTGGACGATAGCGAGAACGCAGCAGAGGAGGCGTTCGATCAGCTGGACGCCGACAAGGACGGTCTGTTGCACCTGTCCGAGCTGTACGGCCACGATACGGCTCGTTTCTTGCGGTTGTTTCCGCGATACATGCTGGGCAGCTATACCCAGATGTGAGATGCGCTTACCGCACATTGGACAGCATTGCTAGAACTGTGTGCATCTCCGAGCTTGTCACGCGCCTATTCAGGTCGGGTGTGCCTTATGTTTGCCGGAGCGCCCAGACCTGTCAACACCAGAACTGTGAGCGTCCGTCCTTGCCATTATCAGTGCCATCTATCCATGGTATTCCGAACCATATGTACGGTGACGTAGCGCCAGAGCCTCGCGAAGTGATGGTCTGATGTATGAGAGAGCCTCTTGGTATTTTCCTGCAAATCAGTTTAAGCAAATCACCATATAGTGGGTGGATGTGTCAAATGGGGATTGTAATTTGAAATGCATAGATCTGAATACCTGTCATCAATTACCATAGATGTACTAGTCATGCAAGGCATGGAAGATGTATAATTTTTGATTTTCAGTGTGAGCATGAGACGTAATTTCTTTCGGAACCACCAACAGAAACTTGAATTTCCATCAACACATTGCTGGTAGTACAGAGCACAGAGTACAGAAAGCTGGAAGTCTGGCCAACAACTTACTAAGTTTCACTTTATGCCATTCTCCTGAATTTATGAAAACCCGGTATATTAGTCATGTTAGGCCTCTTGTAGTTTTCCCTCATGTGTTTGGAATACCGGATGCAAAGGTGATTTAAGGTAACTAGAATCAGTACAGAGAAGGTGGACACAGAACACAGAGGGGATAGAAGGTCTGTATTATGGTGCCAGATTCCGAAAACTAAATTTGCTCTCTGTACCTGGATTATAGCCACGGAAGATAGATAGGTCGAAATGCTAACCTCATTTGGGAAATGTTGTTAATTGAGCTTCATAAAAAGTGTCCTGATACACTATTTTCCATCCCGTAAGGATAAACATGAACTCCAAGTTCCGTTCCAGCATCCAAGTCAATCGGCGAGTAACCTCGAAGGCGCTACGTCAATCTCCTGGACAGGTGACCGCTGAAGTCAGGGGAGAGCAACGTTTGCAAATGACGAATTTGTTCGGATAAAAATGCACGCGATGCAACAATATCAAATATATTTATATATCAGTTTTAGCTGATGTTGGAGGATTTTAGTGATGCATACTGTCGTATTCGTTACTGGAGGTGGATTTCGAATGTAGTTTAATGTCGAAAAAGGTGCATTGGCTACCATTGCCATTCCGCTGAAGTTGGTTGCTGTATTGCAGTGTTATTGAAATATACATTCCAATCTTGGATACGGTGCACGTATCTGAAACGTTAATGCGCCATGCCGAAGTACCGAAATCGATCAGTCATATTGTTAAAATGCGCACACTACCTGTCACAAGTAACATTTCATAGCGCTAAGACTGAGCTAAGATCGTGAAGTTATCTTGGTATCAGTTACAAGGTAAAGGCTGTTGGTTTGAGCTAAGATCGTGAAGTTATCTTGCTTTGGTATCAAACTAACCACTTTTTCCTTGTAACTTAAGGTCCATGTCACGATGCGATCCGCAGTTTTTTTTCCTCATTTTGAGGTTCTAAGCCGTCCTTGCCTTCTTACAGTGCTTGCGACACTTACATTTAAATGAGTGTGAGGGACATGTACACAAAAAGCCAGAAAACTATGGTGATATGCATCTGCATATAGTTCGGTGTATGCACCAGAAGTGACATACACACCACTATTTATTTATAAATGGTAAGTCATGCACTTTTACCTACCTTGTCATTTTTGTTAAGGTTTTCCCGCTGTATGGATCGTCACAGTAACAAAGCATTAGGATTTAGTTACATTGAAAGCGTGGCCAATAAAGATCGTGTCAACGGGCGCTGACATTCTTGGTAGCTAAGTGCATCGGATTTAGTCATATGGACAAAGAATGGCAGTAAAGAATCTCGTATGGCAGCAATATTAGCTATGCCACATTTCTTATGTTACTTTGTATACGTGTATTGTAACTTTATCATTAAGGTGTATTTTTGCAAGCTTGGTTTAGAACTCCTGGTTCAGCCTGGCAAGGAGCTGCAAGTATATTTATAAAACACCACCACTCTTGATAAATTGGCCTAGGAAAAGAGCATGGAACTGTCTGCTACCTGATATGATAGAGGCGCTTGATATCTATTCTTCCAGAAATGTCAAAACTCTTTCAATGCTTGGGTAACCAGTGACTGGCCTAACCCGCAGCGCTCTATCTATCTCGTAGATGTGTATTGTTTTATCAGTGTCTTGGGTAACCAGTGACCGGCCTAACCCGCAGCGCTCTATCTATCTCTTAGATGTGTATTGTTTTATCAGTGTCTTGGGTAGCCAGTGACCGGCCTAGCCCGCAGCGCTCTATCTATGTCGTAGATGTGTATTGTTTTATCTGTCGTATGCTTGTCCTCGTCATTGACGTGGATGACCGAAAACGTATTGACGGAGAGCTCCAAATAACATGTGCTATGATATGATATGATACGATACGATACGACTTCAATTGACCTCCAATAATTTAATGTTGTGAACGCAATGTGAAGTCCACGCAATGTACACTCCCCGCAATATGAAGTCCCCGCAATGTAAAGCTCAGTCCCCCATTCATGTGGACAATGTCGCGTTTTGAGGCCTCTGATTTCTCGAGGGCTTGTTGCGAGTCCCTCTCATCCGCTCTCCCTTCTCTCACCTCTACTGCGGATCGTAATTGGAGGTCCTCCTCGAATCGAATCAGAGATAGGAAGGGAGGGAGAGTTCCCAAATACAAGATTACTTATGGAGGGTTCCAACATACAACATTAGTGGTTGGGATGTTCATGTCCCAGTTGGTCATGTGATAATCGATTAGGACCTGGTTTTCCCCTCAGTTTATTCTAGATATACACAGTTTATTGTTAGTGCACCAGAGCCGCACTCAGCTAGGATTTAATAACCTCATGAACGTTTTCAATTTCATGTCAAGGACTTCTTAGTAGTCGGCGCGCCCTTAAACCCAAATAATACATCAATAATCAAGACTTCTTAGTGTCCGAGATCGCTCTTCCGCCGTTATCGGTTGCAACTTCCAACGCTACTCACGCCAGTTGTGTTGCGAATTCACCAGGGAAGTATCGGCTGCTACCTTCTATTTTGTCTCATGGTTTACTGCAAGCACAACCATGAGCATGTGTGTTACCCGGATACAAAATGAACCATGGGCATGTTGATAGTTATTTTAGATTTCAGGCGCATCGACGTAGTATGTCATATCGCGCAAAAAATGTTGATGGGTGCGGGCACCGTAGTCATGTGCAGAGTTCCTGCAATATTTTGGAACAAAATCAATTCATTGCGTCTACTACTCGACGAGGACTCAGGTCGTGTCGTCTGGTAGCATCGTTGCATTCCTTCAACAAGCGAACTTCGATGTAACATCAACCTCCTTTAATAAATACAATATTTAACTTAAATCAATATGTAGCTATAAGAGCACCACTTTATAATGGCTCTAATCATAGTCATGGCTGCGATGCAATGACCTCGTTGTTGACGCGCCCATAAGCATCAATGCATGATGATTGCCTCCGGACGGCTGTGATAAGTGCGTGAATTTAACTTTCTCTATTTTCATAGTTTGATCTATTGTGGTTAGTAGCAAGAAGTGGTGTAGCACCTTACATTGGTGTGCGCATTACCTCAACATCAATACCATGAAGGTGCTCCTTATATGGGGCAAGTTAGGATGCGTCTTTACCGCTGCTTTAGACGTCTTAGATCGTATCAATGTTGGTTCGCCTCATATCACACACCTAGCACAAGATTCATTTGCATCGAGAAGGGACTTCAAATTATCATTTTTCTTAAGAGCTTAATCACGATTGTGTTTTCATAGTTGTGCAATGGTCTGTGCGCACCGTTTAAATACATTTCTTAGTAGCAGACAAGGAATAATCTTTATGGCGTTTAAAAAAGAAAAATACGAATACATCAATCCTTAGTATCACAGACTAACAGGACCTCGTCTAACCAGATTTGTTTGGGGAGGGGGGGGGACGCTACAGACCAGGTTTGTTTGGGGGCGCTACAATTGACCCCGATGGTGCCAAATCCTAGCCTTGTAAGCTCCCATATACCCCTCCCTTAGCAGTGCCTAAGCGACGAGAAATGCGGCTTGACTTGAGGCAGGGGGTGGGGGGCACGGCCCCGCTGTTGCGCGTTAACGGAGGCCCTGCATACTAACATATACGTCCTTTCAGGAATTATTCAGTTGACATGGTGTCGTTTCTATTCCCAAGGAGGCGCAATTATGAAGTTGAACTCAGGTGATAAAGATAGGGAAATAGCACCAGTTTTATGACGACACAATCGTGGCCACCCTCACGTGCGAATTATACAGCATGTGTAGCTGCATTGATGCATAGATTAGCTTGTCGCGAGCAGGGCAGTGCGAGTTGATCTGTTTTACATCGGAATGTGAACTAAATATAGTAAGTTGATCCCTAGGTAATTTGTGCCTTGCGTGTTAAGCCTAAGAACAATTTTACCAAATGTCCAGAAAGATGTCCACTGTATCGTAAGGTGATTCGTTTGTAACTTGAAGAGGAAATGGAACGTTGTGTTTAGTTCGGAGTAGTTATGCAATGGCTGTCGTCGCCGATTCGAAATAAATCATAAGTTTAGCTTGCGCCGTTTTTGTCGTATGGTTTTCGTTCAAAGTTTCTGCAAATCTCCCGCCCGTCTGAGGGTTGTGATGGACTCGGTGGAGAGTCATCCGCCGACTGGTTTCTAAGAAGGAATTTCAAGAGAATGTGTGAAACAGAGCGGAATTAACTCAAAAGTGACTGCTAGCGCAGTGCCTAATGCCGACACCTTAGTTATGAGTAGGTCTATATTGCAACGATAGCGAAAAATCTGCTGCGTAGCTAAGTGATAGTTTAGGCATATCGTCTGCTCACTGAGTTTAGTGGAGCGTCGGATCGCTTCGTGTGATACACGCGATACATTGGATGCCATTGGCACCGGCGGGTTTGTGTGTCAAAACTTTGAAATATGTCTAACTTCTGCGACACTGCACCGGTAATATAACTGCTTGCCTTATATAGCGTTGTCTATTTTCTTTCAATAATACACGTTAAGCGCCAACCACGTTTTGTAATCTGGCGCGAACACCGTGGCTGGTGCCTGGCCTGTCACTTCGAGAGCACAGTTGTCACCGAGCGGTGGGCGAATCACAACGACCGTAGGTCGCCGCCCACGTGCGGAATGACCGGCGGGCTGCTGAGTGCGGACGTAACCCCGGCACGGCCGAAGGTGCTCCAACCACGGCATCACGGCATCACCACCCACGGCACGGCCGAATGTGCTCCAGCCACGGCATCACGGCATCACCACCCACGGCACGGCCGAATGTGCTTCAGCCACGGCATCACGGCATCACCACCCACGGTACGGCCGAATGTGCTCCAACCACGGCATCACGGCATCACCACCCACGGCACGGCCGAATGTGCTCCAACCACGGCATCACGGCATCACCTCCCACGGCACGGCCGAATGTGCTACAACCACGGCATCACGGCATCACTACCCACGGCACGGCCGAATGTGCTCCAACCACGGTATCACGGCATCACCATCCACGGCACGCACCACACGCCCTCTGCCGTCGGCGCCGACACCTGGCGGTCATTACGGACACTCGGGTGGAGACGGTCCTGCCCGACCGTCGGACGGCCGGAGCACAGCCGAACCTGGCAGTGAACAGGACCATGCTGAGCTCTCCAGTGTCCCTAGGCCTTCCTCACTCACACGGTTACTGGTATTTTTGACGTTAGCAGCAGATGTCCCTGACCATCTTGCTGTGGCTTACTGACCCTCCCAGCCGGGGACTAAAAGCGAGCACGCGAAGCGACTCGAACCCAGCATTGCCAGGACAGCGGACACGGGCGCACGACAGCGCTCTAGCCAACTAAGCTACCGAGGCGACAAAACGCGAAGAGGCACTTGCTTGCTTAATTCAGATTCATTGACAAGTCAATTAGTTACTTGATTAAATTGCATCTACTTCATTGAGAATCACATGTTTTAGGGCGCAAGGAATGTGTTGCATGATATATTATTTATTGCATATGTTGTGCACTGTACTGCAAGCGACATATTCAGAATTCCGTGGGGATAAAGTATTTCTTCACGCTGATACCATCCAACTATTTCACCATACAAATATTTTACTTTATATTGCTTCATATAAAGTTGGCATAAAGTAGTCAGTTGGCAATTGGCACGATAAGGTCGAGAGCGAGCTGCCGGGGCCGCCGTGTCGGTGTATTGACAGCACGTGAAGCGCTTTGCCAAATTTAGACTGTAAAACTGTAATTCTTGGAGTCATGGCCAGGGTTCACGAAACCAGCTCTTCTTAGCAATTGGATCCTGGCTCATAAAGCCACCCCAGCAAGAGTTCGAACTACATTTCTAAAACGTATAAATGTTGGACATTCTATTATTATTTTGGGGCCAGGGAATACTTCATTGACATCATAAACCTCCCATCTCCTTTCGCTACATCTTTGGAACTGAGCTCTTTCCAACCTTTCCTGCTCATTCTGTGTTGCTGGAGTCGAAATCCGCAGCTATCAATTGTTGCTTATCGACAGAAGTCCAGTAACCTGCTCGTTTAACTGCCAATGTTGTTTCGTCGACAGAGGAATGCAAGGCGGAAACAGGGAAGACCCGTGTTTACCACTGCATGGCTGCAGGGCAAATGGTCGCGTGACCACCACACACGCGAAACCTATGGCTCGGACGCTGGCCGGTGGTGGAGCTGGTAGACTGTCACGCAACTCATAACTGTGAAACGGCGCAGCCTACCAGTAATTTTTGGTGTGCAGCGTCACAGCCTACGTTCCTAGTGAGCCAGCCATGCTAAGGGTACCCCGAACATCCCACCGAAAGCGAGTGTACCATGGCTACACGTATGGGCACAACAAGCTTTGATCTACGTTATCAACTAACAGCATGCATGGTAAAATAATTGGCATCCCAGGTGAGATAAGAGCTGTGTCGAACGGAACTGCAGTGGGCGAGCTGTGGGCAAGATTTTCTTACGGAGCTGCATTTCTGATGCATGCAGTTAACTGATTTCAACATAAGTGGGAGGATGGGAGGATGTTGTTGTTGTTGGATGAGTTTGACCAGCCTGCCACCGTAAGGTGATATCGGCTGTTTAGGTGTTTATAGATGTGATGTTAGAGGTGGTCCGGACGGTGCCGAAAGTGTGGGGTTGGGTAAGTAGAGTGGGGGTAATGTCGGGTCATCGCCGTTGGTTTTAACATTGCAAGAACACATGGACATACGATTATACACTTCTTTGTGCCTCTTTTTTTATCAAGTGCTTGTTTGGATTTATTGTTTGTTTTTTCCTGGTTTTGGCCTTTCAGTTAGTTTTTTTTATATCTTAGTTCTTTTGTTTTGTTGTTGTTTTTTTTGTTTGTGTTTTTGTGATGGGAGGTGCGTTGGTCGGATTTTTATACTTGGCCGGAATAAATGATTCGCTGCCCGGGTTTACTTCGTTGAAGTTGAACATGCTTCAACTTTGGCCGAGTCCAATTTGCCTTGTCGCATCCATCCAATTGTTTGAAACACTCTGGAATATAGTAGTTTTTTTTGCACAACCAATGCATGCCACTGGCGGATCCAGGGGGCCAAATAGAGACAAGTGCCCCTCCCTACCCCATGTAGATGTACCGGCACTCCTCCAGGACTCTCGAGTGCACTCCCCCATCGATCAAAGCACCTTCAGACGATGGTGCCTCTCTTGAATAGAAAAAGCGCCCCTCTGGGAAAAAGACGCCCCTGCAGAACGCTCGAGTGCACCCCTCCCCCAAACGCTCCCTCTATCTAAAAAGTCCTCAAAATCAGTGACGCCTCTCCGGAGAAATGGCACCCTTCCAGATAAATGATCCCATCTAAATTACTGATTCACCTCTGTTGCATGCATGTCTTGTGAGTGCAAACATACACACCATCATTTTCTACCATGCATCCTGATTGTCATGTATGCTGAGTGATTTCTTCGCTTCAATTTCTTCCCTGTACAGACATATGTTAACATGCATTTATATGCATCTGTCGGCGTGTCTGATCGTCTGCTTTGCTGGGCAATTACTGACTCTACTTGCGTATGTACGTCAGGTTCGGGCTCTTCGAATGCAGCTCATGTGACCTTCGTTTGCTTCACCGCTGGCCTTCCTGTTTTCATCCAGACCAACCGCATCATGTTCGCCGACCAAATGAAATCGTATCATCGAGTCTCATCCCTAACTGACACCGACGCCGACCTTGCTGAACTTCACCGTCTCTCCTGTTGGTCGTGCACATTGCATGCAAAATTAAATCCTACAAACTGTAGCGCAATATCCTTTTCCGGACGACGATCACCCATCCTAGCCTCATGCGCACTGAATGGCACCACTTTAGAGTGCCAGACGGAGACCCGAGACCTGGATGCTTTTCTCGACACAAAACTCACATTGATCCCTCATATTGAGTTGACCACAGCCAAGGTAAGCCGCATGTTCGGTCTTGCCATTCGCAGTACGCCGTTGTCCAGACGTTACAGCGGAGCTCTGACTTTAATCACAGGCCTTGTGTTCCTTTTACGACCATATTCGCTCCGCCCTTGAGTTTGGCTGCCTTGTGTGGGCTGGGGCGGCAGTCACCCGCCTGGAACGCTTGGAACGTGTACAGCACATGTTCCTCATGTTGCTGACTTTTAACTAGGACAAACCCATCATCAACATAAGGTGCACCACTCCCTTATCTTATATTAGCGTGCGCCCTACTAAGTCTCAGTTGACACAAAGCGAACTTGTGTTCCCGTACAACATTCACCATGTCAGAATCTACAGCCCTGACCGGCTGATAACGTCCAGCCTGTACGTGCCGAGGCGCCCAGCACTTACTTTTGCTCTGGCGAATCTCCCATTTGCCAGAGTGAACGCTGTTTAGCCTAGTCTTCTATCCCCTCCCTCTGCAACTCATACCTCAACGCTTATAGTATTGTTGAATGCTTAACTTCCGTCGCGTATTCTTGTAAATATAACGTCCAAAGCTTTACCGACTCATATTATATTCTGACTAACTCATACATATCTTTGACCTGACGTACAATCGGTGTGTGTGTCCATGTGTATGTAAGAGCATCTGACTGCATTTATTGTCATGGAATGTATTTATATTGATGGACTGCACTTATTGTGATGAACTGTATTTATTGTGACTGACTGCATGTATTGTACAAGTATGTATTTATTGCAGATGACTGTATGCTGACTGTGACCCACTTTATTTACTGTGACTGAGTGTATTTATGGTGACTGCATGCATTGTGACGGACTATATTTATTGTGACTTGCTGTATTTATTGTGACTGATTGCATGCATAGTGACGGAATGCATTCATTGCGGCCGACTGTATTTATTGTGACGGACAGTATTTCATGAGAATATGCTTTTTCATTAGACTGCATCAATAATTGGGAAAATGAGCCCGTTGATGTTTATATACAGCACGAATACAACTAAGAGTATATATCAGAGCGGATGGGTATAGCTGCTACTCTTCTATCGCGATCAATCGGCGTGATAGATTTGCAACTTCATATGATACAAAGAAGTCGATGCCTCACAAAGCGAATAGTCACACAACCATCTGTTATTCTACGCTCGGCACCCGTTGTTGCATTCCAGGAAAATATGAGCTTCAGTGTGGGGCTGAGGAATCGGAGAGGGTGTGTGTGTGTATGCGAGATGCCTGTCACTCTGTGCATCTGCTATTGGAGGAGGGACGTCTACGCCGATTGGTCACGGCCGAAGAGTAGCGACAGATGGTACTCGAATCCATAACCTTTTCGTTGGGAGACGGGAACCTTACTCCTAGATTACTTGTCCCCTAATATAACTGAACATCAGCGTGCATCAGTAACAGCAGTAACTGCAGTAACAGCAGTAGCAGCAGTAACAGCAGTAACAGCAGTAACATAGGTCCCGAAATCATGGTACAGAAGCGTCAGCGTGGAGTTCGTTTGTTGGCTTTGCTTCCTTTTGGATTAAACTCTCTTTAGCCAGCTTTGGCCCTTTCAAGATTATGGAGAAAAAGGTCGAGCAAATAATGCAGAGAGAAAGACAATCGAGATAGGGCGTTGCGCGTGCCATAATGAGAGATGCGGTCGTCATCACTGAGGATCAACGACGTGTGCTTTTGTGCATTAATGCACACCGATGCAATACCAGCCAGCCCAGCCGAGAGCGGCTCACCTGTGAACCTGTACTGCTGCTGCTCCGGCTCGTGGTTGCTCCACTCGATGTACGTCTGCACCGCGTTGGCGCCCATGGCCCTCAGCCGCAGCAGGCGGTCGGCCCAGTAGGCGCGCGGCACCCGGAAGAAGTGCACGCTCCCCGACACGTACCGGAACGGCGCGCCGTTCAGCATCAGCGTGGCCGAGTGCACGCCGAAGCTGGACGGCGCCGAGAAGCTCTGCAGGGCGCCGCAGGAGGCGAGCAGGCCCGCCAGCACGGTCAGCAGGGCGACCGCAGCTGGGGCGGGCGTCGCCGGCGGTGCCATGGTGCACTGCGGACCTGGTCCGGGCGTCGAGTGTCGAGCGGACGGGGCGAGCGGCGCCTATCTGCGCGGCCGAGTGTTTGCGGGAGCGGCTGGGCGGCAGGCGCACCGACAGCCACGCTGCTCCAGGGTGAACGATTGAGACAGCTGAACAATCGCACTGCGGATGTGGCGCCATTAGTAGTCGATAGAATTCAAAGAGGAAAGCATGCGAAAGAAAAAGAACCATGTGTGATAAACGAATCACACATGCTTGCATGAATTGCATGAAATGCATGAATTGCACGCATGCATGAATCACTTGTATGGGGTGTTTGACGTCTGATGTGCTTCTGGACGTCCACACACGGCTCTGGTTACCTCGGAAAAAGCATGCTTGATGACCAATATCAGCTTCTTCTGTCATTTGCGTTGCTGCGCTTCTTTCGTCACGTAGATGAAGCGATGGAAGGCAAAAGAAGTGACCTAGTCTCTTAGAATTGGTTGCGCTTTCTGTTATCCCAACAAAACTACGTAACCCTAAGATCGTGGCAGGATTTTCACCTCTTGCAATGCGGCGTAATTTCCTAGCTCCGTACCACGATTGGTCAGATGGTCCCCACACAACGTTTGTTCAGGCTAAGTAGAATAGTGTGCCTTGAATTGCTTTACTCATCTGTGTTGCGTTTGTTTTTTTTCATGCAGACGTATATGACGCATTTCCCTCCTTGGCCATGTCCTACGCTCTTGTGTATGCGCCTTTTTGTTCACCTTTCACGCTATATGAATATATATGAGTATATGGAACGCTATGGAAAAGAAGCAAAAAAAAACAATGTGATCTCAGCTCAGGACCCCAGGTGAAATGTAGTTTCAAGCCGAAATGTAGTTTCATGCTTCTTGCACGAAACATAAATGTATCTTAGATACGTGTAGTGGCAAATTATGCCCACCAAAAGCGTTCCAGGTTTCAAATCAATATCAGGTCAAGTCACTCAGATAAGACCTGAATTTCCCCAAATGCGCATACATTCTAAGTGCTCTAGAAGCTAAAATATTTAGCATTACGAAGGAACAATGGCTATCCATGTGAATGACATCCGCCGGATACATTTTTGATGCATTGGTAGTCAAATTGATCATCCCGCCACCTTCAGCGTTTCTTGTAAATATACAGAGACATGCAGTATACGGCATTATGTAGCTACACTAGTCATGTTAGACAGGCTAATGACGGGGTGTAATCAGTCACCCGTCCTGACTGTAAGCTTCGGGCCCTGGCCGTAAAACAATTGCGATTTCTGTCCTCAATATTCGTGACATGCATACTGCAGCTGAACGTGGAAAAGTGAAGGTCCGCGACCACGTCAAGGTGAAATTCTTGGAAAGAGGTGATGAACTGCTAAAGATGACAGCTTTCGAAGTAAATTTGTAACTTTTTTTTAAATATATTTTTTAATTGTTCATTTTTCGTAATGGTCAGCAATAGTTTAAAAAAAGGTGAACAAACGTTGGAATTTGTCAACCAAAGGAGGAAAGAGGGTTGATAGCATTTGGATTTCCTTTCCTGGTAATAAATGCTGCTTTATAAGTGCCATTTATTTCGATGATGTTCTTCATCACCAGTTCGTCATATTTTTCGACATATTTGAAGTCGGCTTGATCGGTGACAACCTTTGCACATGCTACTTGTGCTACCTGTCTTCAGTTTGCATACAATTCACATCAAAGCAGGAATTCGCATTTGTTTTATGACTAGGATCCGAAAACTACGGCGAGGATGGGTGACTGATTGCACCTCGACATAAACCTGTTTGGTTTAAAATGGAAGGCCAACTAAAATAGGTATCTATACGGATTTCAATGACTGTAGAACTTCAAGGATGTATCGTTTGTCGTTTGTCACACTTCTTTATCCTTCTTAGAATAGAAGTTAGCAGGTGAATTCATTCCCCTCGTCACTGCGAGGCGTCTACTATCCCGCATTGCAAGCGATGCTATAAATGATATGCTCACAAATACATCGTGTACCACCACGGCACACATGTATCAACATCAATGGTAATGGCATCAGGCCAAGGCTATTTAGGAGGGAAGATGTAAGAAACTGGTGAAGTTGACAATTGATCATATCATGCATAACACATGCAATTAAACTTCTGATTTTGGCTTGAATTAGCTTGAATTGACAGACTTTGTGTCATAGCAGAACAATATTGTCAGTGGCGTCGCCACGAAATTCTTCCAGGGGGGGCAAGGTCGAAAGGGGGCCTCCTGTTCCCCGAAAGCGGGCCTCCATTGTGTTAGGGTCTCATATTGTTTTTAGGCTCTTATAGTATGGTTCGATGATGGGGAACATGATTTCATATTGGTTTTTTGTTTGTTCTTGGCATGGTGCATCATTTACTCAAAACGCAATAGCACTAATCATTTTCGCTGAAAACTGGACCATACCAGGGTATAAATAAGTAATATTTGGATAAATACATAAGTGCCAAAACAAACCATCGTCTCAATGCTTTCTCGAATCTTCCCGCTGGTCTCTAGATTGCAGCGAGCTGGCGGGGCTGGTGCTAAGCATATCTTACAGATATCTGCCATTGATCAACCCACTTTTAAGTCCTCCAAGTCTAACTGAATATAGCTAGATTCATCACTACTGTTATTTATTCTCACCAGCTTGATGTCATAAGCAAAGCTTGAACGACCATTTCTCAGTCCAAGGACGAAAAACAAAACAACAAAAAAACAAACAATTTCGTAAAGGTGACAACGAGAAGTGGATTGCATTGTTTTTTTTAGCGCCATCTTAGGAATTTGTTTATTTTTATAACATTTGGGGCTGGCTGCAAGGCAACTGTCACACGAGCTAAAATATATCCTCAGCGAATAAATTCACGGCAAGAACAAGCATTGAACACCAATGCATAAATGACAATGCAACAATGCAACAATGTCAGTACATACATAATCCAAGCCTTCAAATTCCACGCCGTCACGCCCATCGTTTTCGCTGTGCTGTACCGTTTTGTAAATGACGTTGAGAAGGTATGGAAGCTGGGAAGCTCTAATCATGCAGGCTGTAATAACAGAAAAGAAGTTTGTTGGAAGAAAATGCATTTAAAAACATCATTCATCCCATTTCATATGGGGCACGGATGTTGTATTGTATGCTTATGAGGGGTAATTTGTCCCCTCAATGTTGGCTTTTCCCCATGGGCGTATGTTTCGGAAAATTATTGAGGGACCAGTGGAGTACCTATATTTGCGTCAAGCAGGATGGGGCAAACGGATTTGCAGGGGGGGCACCTACGCCCATTAAAAAGGCCTTGGATTTCGACCGCTATTTTGTCAAAGGGTACATTTCGAAATAATATAATAAGTGATCAACTAAATTGTCCTGTGGAGGGGCCTAATCTACCACTATGGTTTCTGATTGGTCGGATTTCAACCCTAACTCCACCACTCATTTCTAAGGTTTTCTTCTGGTATCCCTTTTAAGTTACCTCACACTGCTGAAATTACACCTATACCACAAACCCGGATCGGTATCCCAAAAAATCAAGCTGGAGCCCTCCAAAAAAGGAGAGATTACAACAAATAAATGTCCGGGTCAGGAAAATGGCTCTGTTGCATCGAACATTTGTTTTCCAGATGCCTTCAAAAATTGCGTATGACACCGAAAAGCAGACCGGATCTCGAAAAATCGAGGTGGGATGCAAAACATGGCGTCAGAGGTTCGAAAAATCAGGCCGGGATTCGGACTTTTAAAAAAAAAACAGAAAAGATCCATAAAAATCGCGTTGAGCCCAGAAAGCTGGCGTTGGGTCTCCGGAACCACGCGCCTGGGCGCGATAAGTCGCGCTGGGACCCAGAAAAACTCACACCGAAGCCCCAAAATCATACTGGGGCCCCACAAATGTGCGTCAGAAGCCCCAAATATACACAGCGGGACCCTAAGAGTACAACGGTTCCCGAAAGTACAACTAACCCTCCAAAGCGCACAGAGTCTCCCAAAAAGCGATAGGGTCCTAAAACATGCGTTGCAGCCCTAAATAAACATACCGGGAGCTCTAAGAAAAATACACTGCAAGCTCGCAAGGCGCACAGGGGCCATGAGAACGCACAAGTGCCTGGAAAAGAGGCTGGGGCCACAAAAGGCAACATGGTTCCGAAACGTACAAAACGACCGGGAGCTAAATAAACACATCGGGATCTTCGAAAACGCCCCGACACGTAAAAAATTGTCTGTGCACAAAAAAAAACACAACAAAGCCCTAAAACGAGCAGGGTTTAGAAGATGTATTAGGCCCATAACTTCAAAGTAAAATGTATTACCCACCACTTTAAAATACAAAATTGTACAATTTCAGGCATTCCTGTTCATAGCACCCGGTCGCCACGACGGCAACGTCAGTGCACGTGCACACCCATTTTTCGTATTTGGTGCATTCGCCACACTTTGTGCGATGCTATGGTTTCTGCTAGGCCTTCTGCGTTTTGCTAATTGCTGCCACATGATACACTTGCGCCATATTTGGCGTGATGCAATGATTCGCATGGGCGTTCGCTTCGAAAAGTCGATTGATTAAATTCGATCGTTAGTTTCCTACTTCCCACATTTTCTGGTAGCTATGAAATGCGGTTTCCGCTGAGCTTTGATGCACTTCATATCTTTGCTGCTATCCTCCAAGATTTGATACCGAACCGAGGCCAAGCCTCGGCGTTCTTTTTTGGACCCGTTGCGTCTTTCTTGGACTATGATTGTGTATTATGGCTCCAAGCCATTTTTGTTAGGGGCCTAAAGCATTTTCGAACCCCATGCTCGTTTTAGGGTTTGTTGAATTTTTGTGCACCGATGATTTTTTTTGACGTGTCAGGGCGTTTTCGAAGATCCCGATGTGTTTATTTAGCGCCCGGTCTTTTTGTTTGTTTTGGAACCATGTTGCGTTTTGCGGCCCCAACCACCTTTTCAGGCTATTGTGCGTTACCATGACCCCTGTGTGCCTTGAGAGCTTCCGGTGTATTTTTTAGACCTCCCGGTATGTATATTTATGGCTGCAACGCATGTGTTAAGGCCCTATCGCTTTTTGTGAGACTGTGCGCTTTGGAGGGTCAGTTGTATTTTCGGCCCCCGTTGTGCTCTTAGGGTCCCGATGTGTTTATTTTGGGCTTCTGACGCACACTTGTGGGGCCCAAGTACAATTTTGGGGCTTCGGTACGATGTTTCTAGGTCCCAGAGTGGCTTATCGCACCCAGGCGCGTGGTTCCGGAGACCCAACCCCAGTTTTCTGGGCTCAATACGATTTTGTGAAACTATTCTGATTTTCTTAAAAGTCCGAATCCCGGCCGGATTTCTCGAGCCCTTGGCGCCATGTTTTTGTATCCCACCTCGAATGTTCGAGATTCGGTTTGTTTTTCGGTGCCGTACGCAATTTGTGAAGGCATCTGATAATATGTTCGGTGCTCCAGAGCCATTTTTTTAACCTGAACATTTAGTTGTTGGAATCAATCCTTATTTTGGAGGGCTCCAGCTTGATTTGTGTTTGTGTTTGTGGTCACACTGTGCTTACGTGTGGCCCTAGACAGCAATTTTTAGAGCTTCGACGGGACTACCGATGGGAATTGTGGGTCCCAAGCGCGATATTTGGGGGGCCCGGTTCGAGTTTGTGCGATGCGTTATATTTAGCTGTGGCCCCAACGCGATTTTGGCGGTTCCTGTCGCAATTTTTCGGGCCTCGGAGCGAGTTTTCCGGGGCTCGCCGTATTTATTTGGAGACCCATACGCGAATTCTGGTGGACCGACGCGAATTTTGGTGGCCCCAGCGCGATTTTTGAGGCCCCGACACGATTCTTGGGAGCTTATCCCTCTCAGGATGGAGGGGGCATTTCCCCTTTGATATAGCACTGCGGCCACTGAAGGAGTTTTTTTTTGTCCCAGAGTGACATTTCGGTTAAAATTGATTTGGGGGGCAGCTGCAACTTTTGGGGCCTCGGCGCGACCTTCTGGGCCTCCAGTGTGATTTTCAAGGGCTGTTACGCGACTTTTTTGGGTCCAATGTGATCTTTCGGGCCCCGATGTCAATTTCTTGGACCCCAGCTATAGCGGCCTCGACACTTTTTGGGGGTCCAATGCGTTTTGGAGGCTTTTGGCGTCATTGTTCGGCCCCCAGAGTGATTATCCATGTCCGGATTGTTCTTCGTTGCTCCGGCTTCTTTTGTCTTGGTCCCAATGAGACTGTTGGGGCACGGTACGACCTGTCGTGCCCCTGGCATGATTTTCGTGGTCCGGGCGTGAATTTTTGGTACCCCAGGCTCAGCGTAATATGCGGGGGCCCCGGCCGGATCTTTTGTGGCCCATATCGTGATTTTAAAATACCCAGACTCGACTCTTACTATTTCTTAGGGGGTTCTTCTTGCAAATTATAAGCCTACTGTCGCGTCGTCTCATTTCCT
This sequence comes from Ashinkailepas kermadecensis, assembly GCA_034440615.1. Lineage (NCBI taxonomy): Eukaryota > Metazoa > Arthropoda > Thecostraca > Neolepadidae > Ashinkailepas > Ashinkailepas kermadecensis. Next base: position 481,520 of record JAOTOM010005082.1, on the reverse strand, counting down.
AGAGCCTTTTTACCGGTTTTCGATGTATCCTTGTGTGTCCTACCCTCCTCCATATTCAATGGTCATCCTCACCCGTCTTGGAGGGCCTCCTCTTGCATTCTGGGGCCCCTTTAACATGGCATGGGGCTTCCTCTCATCTTCGAGGGGCATTTTCTGCCAAATTAGGGGCCTCTTGCCACGCCTCGTGTGCCTCCTCCTTTATCCTGGCAAAGCCTTACCCGTCTTGAGGGATCTTCAATTTTGGAAACCTCACCTCCTTCCATACCTGCTATCACTCCCATCTTAAGGGCCTCCCCTCATTTCCTGGGAACTCTTTCCGGTCTTTGGGACCTCATTTGGTCCTGGAGACCTACTCCTTCTCGAGTCCGGCAGGTGCCTCATTTCTCTTCTAGAGGCCTTCTTTTTCAAATTAGGGGCCTCCTCTCACGTCTTGGGGCCCTCCTGCTCTGCGCTCTGGATTCGATGTTTACCCATCTTAGGGGTGGTCTCTTATCTCCTGGTGGACTCCTCTTCTCTCCCAGGCGCCTCCTCTGCCAAATTACTGGCAACCTTTCCTATCTTAGTGGCCTTGTTATTTCCCGGGGATCTTCTTAGCGGTCTTCGAGCCTTCTTTTCCGCTTGGGAGCCATCTCTCCTATCCAATGGCCTTTCTCTCCTATTTTAGGGGCCTCCTCGTTCATCATGGGGTCTCATTTCCAATCTTGTGTCGTTCTCTTCCGAATTAGGTGCCTCCTGCCACGTCTCTGGATCATCCTTTTCTATATCGGTGGAACCTCACCCGTTTGAGGCCTGCTTTTGCGTCCCCGAAACCTCATCTCATATCCAATGGCTTCCTTTTCCGTCTTAGGGCCTCCTCTCATATACTGGGGCCTCCTTTCCGGTGTTGGAGCCTCTTTTGCAATCCTGGTTGCCTCCGTGCCATTTTTGACACTCTCTTGATTTCTGGAGACTCCTACCCTCTCCTAGGTGACTCCTTTTTCAAATTAGGGGCCTCCTCTCACGTCATGGGGGCCTCCTTATCTGTGTCTGGAGCCTCATTATCCTCTTAGCAGGGTGCTTTTGCGTCCTAGTCCTAGATCTTCTCTTCCAGGTTCCTCCTCTTCCAAAATATGGGCCTCATCTGGCTGGTCTCGGTGGCCTTCTCTCATTCCTGCGCAGACCTTCTTACCCGTCTTGGGGCCCCTATTGCGTCCGGAGAAGTCTCCCCTATCAGGTCTTAATTTTATATTGCAGGGGCATCCTCTTCCGTCTTGGGGGCCTCGTTTTCCAACTTAAGAATATCCTGCCCCCATCAGAAGCCTTTTCGTCTAACCTGGGTGGCTTCTTGCCCGTCTCGGTGGCATCCTTTCCGTCCTGAGGGCCTCCTTTTCGTGCTGGGGTCTCCTTTTCGTCCTGGGGCCTCCTTTTCGTCCTGGGGGCTACCTTCCTATCTCTGTTCTAAGTCTTAGGGGCCTCCTTTTGGTCCTTGGGTGCATCCTTTTCGTTCTAGGGGCATCCTTTTCGTCCTGGGGCCTCCTTTTAGTCCTGGGGGGCCTCCTCCCAATCTCTGTTCTACGTCTTGGGGGCTTCCTTTGCGTCTTGGGGCATCCTTTTCGTCCTGGGGGCCACCTCACAATCTCTGTTCTACGTCTTAGGGGCCTCCTTTTCGTCCTGGGGGCCACCTCACAATCTCTGTTCTACGTCTTAGGGGCCTCCTTTTCGTCCTGGGGGCCTCCTTTTCGTCCTGGAGTCCTCCTTTTCGTCCTGGGGACCTCATCCCAATCTCTGTTCTACGTCTTGGGGCATCCTTTTCGTCCTTTGGTGCATCTTTTTCGTCCTGGGGTTGGTTGGTTGATTGTTGGAGTGTAGGGGCGCATAGACTGCGTCATTCGTCCTGGGGGCCTTCTTTTCGTCCTGGGAGACTCCTTTTCGTCCTGGGGGCCTCCTTTTCGTCCTGGGGGCCTCCTCCCAATCTCTGTTCTACGTCTTGGTGCCTTCCTTTTTGTCCTGGGGCCTCCTTTTCGTCCCGGGGGGCCTCCTTTTCGTCCTGGGGGCCTCCACCCAATCTCTGTTCTACGTCTTGGGACCTCCTTTTCGTCCTTGGGTGCCTCCTTTTCGTCCTGGGGCCTCCTTTCCGTCCTGGGGGCCTCCTTTTCGTCCTGGGGGCCTCCTTCCAGTCTCTGTTCTACGTCTTGGGGCCTCCTTTTCGTCCGTGGGTGCATTCTTTTCGTCATGGGGTCTCCTTTTCGTCCTGGAGGCCTCCTTTTCGTCCTGGGGGCCTCCTCCCAATCTCTGTTGTACGTCTTGGGAACTCCTTTTCGTCCTGGGGACCTCCTTTTCGTCCCGGGGGGCCTCCTTTTCGTCCTGGGGGCCTCCTCCCAATCTCTGTTCTACGTCTTGAGGCCTCCTTTTCGTCATGGGGGTCTCCTCCCAATCTCTGTTCTACGTCTTGGGGCCTCCTTTTCGTCCTGGGGACCTCCTTTTCGTCCCGGGGGCCTCCTTTTCGTCCTGGGGGCCTCCTCCCAATCTCTGTTCTACGTCTTGAGGCCTCCTTTTCGTCATGGGGGCCTCCTTTTCGTCATGGGGCCTCCTTTTCGTCCTGGGGGCCTCCTCCCAATCTCTGTTCTACGTCTTGGGGCCTCCTTTTCGTCCTTGGGTGCATCCTTTTCGGGCCTCCTTTTCGTCCTGGGGTCCTACTTTTCGTCCTGGGGGCCTCCTCCCAATCTCTGTTCTACGTCTTGTGGCCTCCTTTTCGTCCTGGGGGCCTCCTCCCAATCTCTGTTCTACGTCTTGGGGCCTCCTTTTCGTCCTGGGGGCCTCCTTCCAATCTCTGTTCTACGTCTTGGGACCTCCTTTTCGTCCTTGGGTGCATCCTTTTCGTCATGGGGTCTCCTTTTCGTCCTGGGGGCCTCCTCCCAATCTCTGTTCTACGTCTTGGGGCCTCCTTTTCGTCCTGGGGGCCTCCTTTTCGTCCCGGGGGCCTCCTTTTCGTCCTGGGGGCCTCCTCCCAATCTCTGTTCTACGTCTCTTATAGAGACCTGATGATATTTCCTGGTGGCCTCGTCAGTCTTGAGGCCTCATTGACAGCATGATATTCTGTCCCGTCGGCCTCCTTGCTCACCTTTTTTGCTGTGCATTTGCGAATAGGGGCCTCCTCAAATTTCAGGGGGGGCGCCGCCCCCCCAGTTTCACGGCAGGGGGGGGCGACTGCCCCCCTGCCCCCCCGGTGGCGACGCCCTTGAATATTGTATCCATATTTTGCAGTTGATGTGGCTATTGATATCGAATGGGGTGTCGAGCGTCCCAGCCACAACAAATGGAAGGTGGCAACATATCACAGCACATGTCCGGTTAGAATGTGCTCACATGTTCAAGTGAAAGCACCCTTGTGACACCAAAAGCAATTACACATATTGGATGGAGAAACACACGTGTTCTATATCTCACCCCGATTATTTCATCGGCCTCCTTTGAGTCTCTTGCACGTCGGACTTGAGCCATGGCGACTTTTTCCTGCCGTCATGTGCCATACACGTCCAGCAGTTTTAATGCTCTTCTTGATGAATGGTGGCTCCGGAAAGGCATACGACGTTGGTAACGTCCGGGGCAAGTTTGAAAACGCTCGGAACTTGGGAGCGCAGGCAACTCCTCCAGCGATTATTGCAGCATACTGTAATCACTGTGGCTCAGGTTGGTTTGCTGAATTACTAAAGATGGGATGCCGCTTGATTACCATGCACACATAATAAATACACTCCCCTGATCACAGTAGCCACATTATTAGATCCCCAAGCGTGGCACTACTCACCGACACCACAGACGTGGTAATCTTCTACTGTAATTCGTGCTGGACGCTGCCCTTTCATATTGTCGTTTGTTGCTTTGTCACGGTATGGTTAGATAATACAAAATCCGACTCTGCTTCATTACAATGGTTGGTTGGAACTCTAGATGACCCTCATTTTGGCTGAGGTAGCCATAGCTTAGACGCCTTGAGTCGAAGCCAAGGCTTGTCATGCAGCATGGTCCCGAAAGCTGGTGAGGCGAAATGCTGGAGCCATCGGTCGTGCAGGGCCAATGTTTTCTGGAACCATATCTTACCAAATGCATTCAAGCTTTCCTAACTTCTTACAACCCATACAGCATCTTTTCTACAATTACTTGCATCTTTCTCGGTTCATGTCAGGTCATATGCGATGACCTTGTAAAAGGGAGCAAGTCCGCTTACCTTTCTGTGATATCGTGATAATTGTAGTTTGAACTTACATAAGGAACCCAAATGGATAATGTTGGTATTTAGATTAACTTACACCTAGACTAACATACTGACAAAGTAAGTAATATTTGGATGCTTGTTCTGTGTAGTTAACATAAGTTTACCGAAGGTCCTATTTCTAGGACGCATTTTTATGGCTTCGGTTAGGTCTTCAATTCAATGTCGTATCCATGTGGACCACATTGCGACCAGTAATAGAAGTTTTTGATACCGCTTGGAATGTTCCATTAAATATTGTAGCAACTTTATTTGACCTGATCCATAGTATGTTCATCCAAGTTGTAATTTATCATGCGTGGCTGAGATTTCAAGGTGCGGTAAATCATTGTTGTAGGTATTTTACACGAATATCTCCTGCATTTATGCCACAGGTTGCAATTCAGTTAAAGGTCCCCTCTTCGTGGAAATGGGAATCAATGTGTGACGTTTTGATCTGACCTGAAAGCTCACCCAATGATCCAAAACCAATGCAGCTATATTCCTACGAGGGGTTCGGGGAATCCCATCCCATTATGCACCTTGCCATTTTCCCTGCCTAGACTGCCTGTAGCAGCGATCTAAAATTGTGTGACTCCTTAATGGCAGTGCTACATTATGCAGCCAAATTTCAAAAGCAGCTGCCTAGCGGGTAGTCCAAGGGTTGCATGGGAAGCACCTTCGTACAATTTCTGTATTTCTGGAGAAAGCATATATGTGCTTTGCCTGGTGCTTGTCCATGGCTTCCCTTACGTCTTGTATTAGTTCAAATGCTTGAAACATGGATAGCAAATTTTCAGTTACGGTACGTGCAGCAATACAGTTACGGTACGTCTTTAAGTTGTTCGAATACTCGGAAGGTGCATAATACCATTCAGAGGCATTTCGATGAAAAATAGATATTTAGCTGGTGACGGATGCAGGAATATTTGAGGGGAATATTGATATAACTGAACTCTTACCTTGGTGGTTATTATTCGGCAATAATTATATCATGTTGGTCACATATTTAGACATAACATATACATGTCTGGAAAATGTATTTCATACATTTTATGCATACTATGACTGATGCAAACACCGGAAATTGCTAGACTATGTCTAATTTCAAGATTCCTCCCTCCGAAACAAAATACGGTCTGCGATATGTACTTGTGGTATCCCAAACACTTGAAATATGGGAGGTGGTATTTTATGTTGGAGTCTTCTTCCTTGTCATGCCAAGGCCCCAGGAATAAATGAAAGGGCCATCTGTGTTTGTGCCCCAAAATTCAAAATCCTAGCTTCGCGTCCGTCTCTTTTTGTTGCCGGTCAGCTGTTAATGCCATCAGGTCACATATGTTTATACCAACACGACACTGTATCTCTACATGCGAACCGGGCTACGGTAGTGCAAAGAATTGGCTAACATTTATGCACGTGCAAAAACATGGAGCACGTGTCTCAGTCAAGTAAACGCACCCAACTTTCGTTGAAGCAGAGAAAACTGGGATGTTTACCTAAAAGCAGCAAGCACTCATCAAAACCCTGACGCACGCGACCGCGAGACAACGGGCGGGTGGTGGCATCACCGTCAGGCCACCGCGGCATCGTTGTGGCATCACCGTCAGGCCACCGCGACATCGTTGTGGCATCACCGTCAGGCCACCGCGACATCGTTGTGGCATCACCGTCAGGCCACCGCGACATCGTTGTGGCATCACCGTCAGGCCACCGCGACATCGTTGTGGCATCACCGTCAGGCCACCGCGACATCGTTGTGGCATCACCGTCAGGCCACCGCGACATCGTTGCTGACCGTCAGACTACAGTGACGAGCAAGCTCATGGTTTCACAGCCACCACTGAGGTGACAGCTTAGCAAACCAGCTGCGGACGCCACCGAGGTGATGGCTCAGCAAACCAGCCGCGGCCGCCGCTGGGGTGACAGCTCAGCAAACCAGCTGCGGTCTCCGCTGAGGTAACAGTTCAGCAAACAAGCTGCGTTCGCCACTCAGGTGACAGCTCAGCAAACAAGTTACGGGCTGCTGCCGAGCTAATCTATCAGTCAGCAGGATCAAAGTGCGAACGACGAAAGCATGTACCAGTGAGATGTCGGTCTAGAACAGGGTGCCGCGAGTGCTGATAGCAGTCCAACACGCCAGCTGTAGGAGCCGATCACGCGCCAGCTGGGCAGCTTGTTAGCTGATCGCTAGGCGGCGATCCGGCCAGCCAGTATCGGGGCGGCAAGCAGCGGTAACTGGGCGGGCGCGGGCACGCGCGTCAACTTGCACGGGTATCCCTCGCAGTAGCAGACGCCCACAATCCCCCTTGCCGTGTGGCAGAACAGGAGCAAACGGATGCGCATTCCTCACGTTGTCTATGACGGTCTCCATGCAGCGTCGACTGACGCAGGCAATGATCATCTGCGTGCAAGTCGTTGCAGCCGGCTCAGAAGCGTTCTAAGCTCTCGTCGAACTGCCAGCACGGCGGAAACGACGCCGGGATGTCAGACGTCCTTGGCAACTGCGCTCTTTTCTTATTTGTCCTTCCAAAAACGTTCGCAATGCCAAAATAGCGGCACTATTATCGCCAAATGTATGCATGTCATGCATTGCATCACGACCTTTTTCATACATGAACACGTCTACAACCTTTTGAGAAAAAAACTAACAAACAACAATAAATGAAAATACGCTACTCTTCCAAAACGTTTGATAGCTTTTCAAATATTTCCGATTTTTTCCACTAAAATGCAATTCGCGTTGGGAGAAATCGGATCAATTTGGTCCAAACGAAATCAGTCCAGTAGTTTCGCAACGTAATAAAATCATGATGTTGAGGCTTAACACGCGCACTGGACGGGGGGCGAAATCCGCCAACCCCTCCGGTTTTTCGTACATAATTGCAGATTTTACCGGTAAATATATGCGATTTTCTGCGCGTACCTGCTTAGAAAATGACCGGCGCGTCGTTTAAAGTAAGAAAAATGGAAGTCGGCCGAAACTTTGTCCAGTTAGAGGCCGTTAAAGTTGAAAAAATGCTTGGCGCCAGACCACAAAAAATCGGCGCTGGTGCGATTCCCGTATATTCGCAAAAGGGAAGTGTTCTTGGCAACACTAGCGACTTGTTTGCTGTATATTGATATGCTATATAGTTTCAATGTCATGTTAGGTCACCGAGGTCAAGTTAGGTCAAGTTCATGACAGGTTAATGGAACCAAACTTGATCAACTGGAATGTTGTTATAGATGCACTACTGTTTGTCATTTGTACTGTTTGTCATGTGTACTGTTTGTCATTTGTACTGTTTGTCATTTGTACTGTTTGTCATTTGTACTGTTTGTCATTTGTACTGTTTGTCATTTGTACTGTTTGCCATTTGTACTGTTTGTCATTGCGTTTCCATACTTTATTCATGTACTTCACTCCTTTCTTCACGAAACCGATTGCGCCGAGCTGCCCGACGAAGCAGTCTGGAGGGCAGCCCGGTTCCGGTAACTGGAACAGGTAACTGATTTGATAAAGTGCTGCTATATTGGTGACCTGTGGTCAAATGTTGTGTCTAGCATTTGCATTGCATCATTAGTAATGTCCAAAACATCATTGATGCCCATTTTGGAGCATTTAAACACAATCACAGCGATCCATAACAATGACAAGCCAAGCCACGCAAAACAAGAAAATGTTGACAAATGTGTACCTAAGGTCATGACATTTCCACACAATAGAGGTCACTACAGTACCCATCCACCCTGCGAATTTTATTTCCCCAGCTTTAATAGGAGCCGAGATGTTAGGAGGGGGTGGAATCCGCCCCACCCCCTCCAGTGCGCGTAATTTTCAGAGGCCATCCAGGGCGCGTGTTAATAAAAGCCACGAGGACCATCTGGTTTCAGCATTGACAGAGGGGACTCAAACCTCCGCTGTCGAATATTCGCGATAATTTGAAAACGCCTTGAAGTAGTTCCACGAAATATTCAATTGCTGACCGTGTTTTATGGTTATGGCACCACGGACGCGCGACCCACTCCCGACTGTTCGCCCCGACAGGGCCAGCTGCGTCAGGGCAAGGCTTGAGATAACAGCGTGCATAGCCAGACCGTGTACAGTGAATAAAGAGACCGTGATATATCAGTGCATCGCTTGCAGACAGTGAGGACTAAGTATGCACCACCACATGGCACGTCGGTAGTATGGATCCGGGGACGCTCTCACAGAAACACTCTTCCGCCTGACGGATCTGCTTACGGAGCAAGCCACAGCATCCTCGAGGAGGGAGGAACGGCTTCTGGCGCTGGCTGAATCGTCCACCCAGGCCAGACCGCACAGCATGCTGACCGACTTCGATGCTGGACGTACCGATGCCGCCGGTGCTGACCCTGGTCCAGCGATCCGCGGCACGAGACGGCTGGGTGCGACAGCGACGCCTGGCCCCAGGCTGATGGAAGGTGCCAGCCTGCGCGAGTTCGCGTCTTGGCGGGACAAATTCGAGGGATATTGCAATTCTCACCGGTCTGTATGACCTCCCGCCGGCGGACCTCCTTTGGCCACCGGATTCGTGGGGAGAGAGAGAGAGTGGGATTCTACATGAAGGGGCGAGAGGAGCTTTGGACGAGTGTGATGAGATGAGATGAAATTTGAATGTAGTGCCCTTTCTCTCAGCGAGAGAATGGGCATTAAAATCCGGGGGGCACCGAAACTCGGGATGGCTTCCCTCCTGTCAAGTCCTCGTTTCGCCACTGGTATCACGGTATTAGCAAGATTAATCCTCCGCAAGCGGTTTGGATTGATGAAAAATTTGGGCTGCAAGCTGGCTCGTCGCCACGAAACCCGTAACCCGCCAAGACAAACTCTAGCAATGTACCTCTATGTAGCAATGTACCTCTACGGTAATCATACTATTTGCACATGGCTTGTCATATATCAAAAATAACATGGTGCCGCGATATTTGGAGAACGCTAATTTACAGGGTCGTATTCACAAAATGGGATTTAGCAATACCGACAACAATAAATTTGGGTTGCACTTGGTTCCGTGACATAGAATGACCCTCACCTAGTTTGGCCTAAGTGAACATTGATATCCTTTCCACATGGATGCCATGACATCCATATATTTATATATATATATATATATATATATATATATATATATATATATATATATATATGTTTCATGGAATAAAACAGCATGCGGCATGTAAAATTGTGCCTATATTCTCGCATTCACGTAACGTTTCGTTCGGACATCTAACATCTTCAGACATACGGATAAGACAATATAAGAACATAATACATTCACAAGCATTTCGATCTCTATATGATTTGCGCATGTACCTCAATGTAGCAATGTACCTCTACGGTAATCATACTATTTGCACATGGCTTGTCATATATAAAAAATAACATGATGCCGCGATATTTGGAGAACGCTAATTTACAGGGTCTTATTCACAAAATGGGATTTAGCAATACCGACAACAATAAATTTGGGTTGCACTTGGTTCCGTGACATAGAATGACCCTCACCTAGTTTGGCCTAAGTGAACATTGATATCCTTCCCACATGGATGCCATGACATCCATATATTTATATATATATATATATATATATAATATATATATATATATATATATATATATATATATATATATATATGTTTCATTGAATAAAACAGCATGCTGCATGTAAAATTGTGCCTATATTCTCGCATTCACGTAACGTTTCGTTCGGACATCTAACATCTTCAGATATACGGATAAGACACAATATAAGAACATAATACATTCACAAGCATTTCGATCTCTATATGATTTGCGCGTCAACAACGTACATTTTATCTTGCTTTTCTACAAAACAAACGTAGATCTCATGTGCTTCTTATATAGCAATGCTTTAACGGTAATATACTAAATGGTCATGCTATACACTTTCTCAATTTTATACATATAAACACGGATGAACAAATGTAGATGCACACTACCACTCGAGTTTCCAAGAGCACAGACTGCATAGCCAGTAGCAGTCTCCTATGCCCTTGGGGGGAGTGGTTATCCATCATAAGAGCACATCAACATGAAGTATGCTGTTTTATTTAATAAAACATGCATTAAAGATAATCTGCTCCCAACATTTACTCATATGTATATATATATATATATACTCGTATATGCATGTGTATATATATATATATATATATATATATATATATATATATATATATATATATATATATATATATATACATATGCATGGAACAAAATCTAGGGGGGATTAAAATCCCCCACCTCGCACAGCGAGATATATAAAATGCAAGCATTGCCAGTGCTCACCCACTCAGTGTCAGGACTAATTTGATTCCCCTCCCACGATACCTTTTTAGGTAACTCCTGAACCGCTCAAGCAATCGGTCTTGCAATTTGGCATAGCTTCCGATGCGTCACTTGCGCACATCGTGTGAAACAATTGCGTTCTAGGCGCTCAAAATATCGGAGCTAGATCGGGTCGGAATAAGATCACTGCGTTATTTCAATGCCCCGCTAGATGTACATTGAAATATTTTCGTATGCAAGCCACGATGCAAAATACAGTGAAAAGTGAAATATGGGTGCATAGGTACATAATCGGAGAAAAAAGCATACGAAGAATATTCGCAACTGCAGGTAGAGTTATAAGTCTCATGCAATCGTCACACCTGAAGTATGCTTCATTTCAATTTGAAGAACGATTGTACTTACATGCAATCGTCCGCCAGAAAACAAGAATATCGAACGATTACATCTTCTGCAGCTTTAGTTGGATGATCTGGATCATACGTGGGTCTTAGGCGATTGAGCATCTGCAGACTTTAGATGATAAATGCCCACAAGTGAAATTTGTATATCTGTGGCGAAGATTGACGCCTTCGCAAATTTTGTAGTATTTCGAAAGCTTAAGGCCATCTGTCAGTTAAATAACAGTGAATGTTCCTCCTTAGGAGCATGTCTATGCTCTTTACTATACAGCATGTTTCTACTATGGAATTATTCGAGTTGTAGACCAGACGTCCCCGTTGTATAACATAATGACCCAGGCTGGCGTTCAAACATGTACTCCGCTGGAAACAACCCGACTTCCGTGTCGGTGCTCGGGTCGGATGCACAGCGTGTCGGTCGACCACGTGCACATATTATGGGCGTGGTGCTTTCAATGTTTTGAGCAAATCCAGTTCGAAGGCGGTTGGAGCTGAAACTGCATCATGCAGAATATATATTAGCCTTTGAGCACATGACCAGCAAGCGGAAAAAGGGGCCTGGTATACAACTACTGATTAGCACCAGACTCTTCGTGTTGAAAAATTGTTTCTGATTGCTTGTAAGGAACGGTTGGTTATAGGACTCATTCAATTTTAAGGCATATGATTTTAGGAATAGAATGGACTACTTTCCTGATTAAAGTAAGGTACTTAATACGATTCACGTACAGGATATCCAACCGGTGTGCATTATTTTACATCAGCCTTAGTGGCTCCTTCTGACGTGTTCGGAAACGACACACGAAGGACACCGCAGGGGTGTTGAATTACCGTGAGCTTCTGATATCTTATCAGCCAAATATGCATATGCTTCGAAACCAAAGTCCTAGGATCCGAGACAGGATAGGTGGTGACCTTTTTGGTTAGCACCAGGACTATGGTGTACAAGCTATTTCTTTGCGATCAGGTTGGTTGTGTTTGGGGTCAGTTGTTCCCGTATGCTGGTTTGGCTTCTATGGTTTTCTTATCTATATATATATATATATATATATATATATATATATATATATATATAGGATCCCTTTGCAGCAGCAGCAGGTCCCTTTGATGCTGAACACCAATGCGCTCCATTCGGCCTTTTAGGCGACACGCTTGAATCGTGAAAATATATATTTTGATCCCACAAATCATGGCGTACAGCATGCAGTGCCATCTTACCTCCTAATGCTTCATCTTGCCTTCCTTAAAGAACTACGAATTACATCCGATTGTGATAATTATTTTCTGCTAAGGAGCACTGACCTGAAATGTCAGCTAATCCGTGCGTGTCCTCACTCGATTTCGTGACTGCAAGATGGCTTGTGTCGTGATTTCACACGTTATTTGTTACCGTGTGCATAGTCATGAAATCACGGAAAGAGATTGACAAAAATGGTTGAAATGGAAAGCAAGAACTTTATCAAGGAAATTTGTACCCTGGGAAACGAAGGAATGGAAGATTGGCTTCTGTGCGAATCACTATATCTGCACAATCATCACGCTACGGGTGATCACTGCATCGGGGTGGGTCCGTCCAGATCGGGCTTGTCCGTCAGGGTCACTTGACACGGTGCCGAATCGCACGGTGCGAACTCCAGCTCCAGAATAGTCAGCTGATTGGTGGCATTCAGCAGCGAGCCGGGCACGTACAGTGTCACCTGTGGACCCTCCACCGGCCAGTACCGGCCCAGGTTGAAGCCGTTGACAAACGCCACGCCTCGGTGCCAGCCGTCCAGCCGGAGGAAGGTGTCGGCTGGCGCGTCCAGATTCACGTCGGTGGGCAGCTCGAAGCTGCCAGTGTAGAATGCCGGCGCCGGCTGAAACTTGCCAACGGGAGCCGCGTCCAACAGAGTCTGGATGTTGGGCATCTGTGTGTCGTTGAGCGGCATGGACACGTGCTCCCATCCGACCAACTGACTGCTGCCGGCGAACGGCGGTGTCACGATGCCCTTGACGTCGTTGAGGAAGCTGCCAAAGCAGACGCGGCCCTGGTTCTCCACCAGGAGCTGGAGGCGGCTGCCGGGCGACACCGTGATCGGCATCTCGTAGATGCTGTCGCCGCGGCTCAGCGTGCCCGCCGGCTTGCCGTCGATGAACACGTAGCCCCGGTCGCGCAGTCCGGTGACGTTGAGCAGCACCGGGTCCGTGGCCAGCTGGCCGACGGTGTGCGAGTATAGCACGAAGCCGTGCGCCTGCTGTAGCTGCTCGAACGTCAGCGGGTCGTCCGACGTGACCGGCGAGAGGCCGCAGGCGCTGGCCACGGCCAGCAGGCCGGCCGAGCGGGTTAGCGTCACGGCACCGTACGCGCGCACCTCGGGCTGCGCCGGCGGGTCTGGCACCACCCAGCCGTCCACGAACGGCAGCGTGGCATTGCGCATGGCGAAGAACTTGTCGGTGAGCCGACCGTTCTCGGCGATTGGAGCGTCGAAGTCGTACGACGTGGGGCAGGCGAGGTAGTTGGGGCCCAGGTTGGCGCCGGCGCCGAAGCCGAACGAGGTGCCGCCGTGCGCTATGTACACGTTGACGCTGGCGCCCACCTCCAGCATCTCCTCCAGCGTGGTGACGACGCCGTCGATGGGTATCCGCGAGTGTGGGTGGCCCCAGTGGTCTAGCCAGCCGGGGTAGTACTCGGAGTTGATGAGTGGTCCGCGCGGCTCGAACAAGCGCTGCACGGCAAAGGCGGCTGTCACGTTCGTGCCGGGGCCGAAGTCGATGGTGGCGTACGCTCCGGCCATCTTGCCGCAGTGCAGGTAATCCTGGCCGGCGCCGTCGGTGGTGAAGAGCAAGGTGCCGTTGCCGAGATGCTGGCGAAGTTTATCGTGCAGGTGCTGGAGGTAGACGAAGTCGCAGGCCGGGTAGCTACCGTACTCGTTCTCCAGCTGACGACAGAGTTACGGCATGACTTCACCTGCACTGCTGTGTTGCATGCAGTCGGGACGACATCACCATATAACCAGCTGCTGGCTGAGGTCAACACCACAGACATGAACGTTCGTAGTAGGACTTCAGCGACAACAGAACAGGCACATGGTCTGCTGCACAGTTATCTATAGATGAGCAATCCAGAAAGCAGTGTTCGAGGGGAGGGAGCAACGGTCAGCATATCGTATGTGATGTTGGCAATTAACCAGCATCAGATTCTGACCTAGTTCCCAAGAGCTTTGAAGGAAGCTAATGGCCCCACATGCTAGGCAATGCTGAGCAGAAGCTTAGGGTACACCTCCCATGGGCCAATATGTGACTGCAATGCCGAGTGCAAAATGCAGTTTTGAAAGGAAAAGCGGAAGATTGACAAAGCAAATTCTGAGATTTGTGTTAACCAATGCTCCCCCAAAATATATTTCGAGCTGCTTCCTTGCTGCACGGTCAGATGCCTTCATGATGAACAGCAATAAATGAAAAGTAAAGCGAATAAAAACCGATAACGCAAATACAAATCAAGTTGCTTCAATGGCAATAAGTTGTCTTCAGTGGAAGTGCACGGACTTGATCCTACTTCGGAGACAATCGTTATTATCCACTATACAAGGAGGCAAAGAAGTAAGAAAATGTAAACGCTTTTAGCAAGTTCATATCCTTTGGCGATGTCCAGCAGATGAGATTGTAGCCCATCTAAACTTGAATTGTCTTATTGTGTAGTGATTACTACCATTGTAATTGGAACTCGACTATTTTATCTGCAAGTGTATATGTACTTGTGTTGTATCTGCAATTGCATCTGAAATTAAAATATGTTAGTGTATCGGTATTGGAAGATGTAACTTGCATTGTTGTGTTATATCAAATATTGTTTCCAGTTGGCATGCTACTAGTCTCTTCATCCATGAGGGTTCTTGTTGCTACCTTTAATGCAGCTTTCTCACAGCGACGAGAAGAATACCACGGCTGTATTCCGCCGCTTATAATGACTGCTGATATGTACGTCATGAATCTTTTAGTAAAGCATGTGTCAGGACATTGCATGTTTCCGATCCATAGCGGTATTTCTGGAAGCATCCATCGCTCATTTGGCGCAACTTGTAGTTTTTGTATGTTTTGCTGCAATACATTTGCAAGCTGCTTCATTTTCCATTCATTATGTTCTTAGACCATACCATACCTGGATGACGCCCGTCAGGTTAAATGAGTCCATTGACACCGATTGACCTCGTCTAAAGTTTTCGTGACACTAAATTCATTCTGACGACGTTTTGTTGCAGTTTACGGTCAACTTGATATATTTTCGTCACCCTTTGCCCTAGTGCAGTCCAAAATTGTCTTTTCGAGTCTTCCACAAGCCATGGTAATGAATAACGTCCATCGTGAGAACTGCGTGGTTCACCTGACCTGCACAAATGACCACAGATGTTACGAGATTAATGAGGTATTGACAGATTGTTACGAATCGAAGCTCCACGTGTGCTTCTTTTGCTGCTCTATCTCAAACAGACCCTTGGTACGGTTCGATTGATCAATTGTCGATACCTCATGTTTCCGGAGGTTTAGCCTTTGACGTGCCCTGCTTCACGCCCAATTTTGAACGTCACTTTTATATTTGTGTGACACTAATTAGCCAACAGCATCAAAAGCGTGCCAATGGATTCCCCATGTTGTTTTTGTTGTCCTGCGGCTTTTTCCTTTTTGTGGGCAAAATCGCGGGAAAAGCAACGGCAACATCCCTGAGATGAAAAGGCAGGCGAAATGTGCGACGAGGATCACCAAAATGGTTTCTTTTAGCCGTGTTATGAAGCTACCAGTGGTCTGTCGCAATGTAGTTTCTCGGGGTAATTGTTGCATCTCTATTTGCAGGATTAGAGGTTGAAATGAATAGGTTGAAGCGGTTGCAGGACAGCCGCTTTTTAGGCGTGCGATCGCCAAACAACTTTTGATGTCTCCCTGTGGAATGTGTCTATCATCACATCATCGCTGTTTGATGATCTCCGGATCATTACATATCTGACAATGATGGCAATAACCTGCATCGTGCTTAACCCGCGCTGTCTGGGTGGGGGGTGGGGGGTTGGTGATATGCGCCCCACCCCTAAGGTTTTCCGCGGATAGGGAAAGAACGGCTCGCGGCAGCGCATCGAAATTTCTGGCTAAAGTAAAAAAAAATTTATGACAGCAAATTGACTTTGAACAACGTTTTTCGGTCCGCTCTCCCCATTAGAAAACGAAAAATTAAAGAAAATTGAAAACTCAAAAGGTGCAATTTTCAACAAAGTAATATTTTGATTTTTCGGTGGGGAAAAATTGTAGGGCCACGGTCGATTTCGCCTTCCTTTTCTGATTCCAAACAATTTTTTCTTCAAATCTTCCCAAAATGAACTCCCCAGAGCCAAAATCATGATGTAAGTCGTGAAAACCTAGGCCCCCTAGTGACGTCACCTTTGGGGGAATACAATTCAGGGGGTGGTGTCCGGCCCTACTCGTCGATGGCGCTTTCCGATGACACCTCTTTCGTTATCGTGCGACGCTTAGTTTGGGGATTAGAGGGGGTTGTATCAACCCCTCCCCCCCCCAAGACATGGTGTGAGGATATGACCGGAAAGACGGGGGGGGGGTTAATGGCGGCCTATTTTCGGTCGTCGCATAATATTCCCAGGCATTTGTATTCATTTTATTGTTGTATGTGATTCATTGTACGTGAATGTTCACAAGATAATGAACGTAGAAAATAAATAACCAGTCATATCATGTCACGCTAGGGCCAACCGAAAGGTCATGCGACGGCTTATGTTGATGCCCTCTACTAGTATCACAGAGACCAACCGTCAAATTAGCGCATATACGCATTGGTGTTTCCCTCGTATTCCGGATGTTCTGACTACCATTCACACAAGCGATATCGTGATCACCAGTCGGATGACCAGCACCATAATCGCCAGCCATGCAATCTGAACTGGACCTACCGTCACCATTCGGATGATCTCACTTGCACCACGATCACCAGTCGGATGACCTACACCACAATCACCAGCCATATGATCTCATCTGAACCCACCGCCACCTGTCGTATCGTCTCACCTGCACCATGATCACGGGACCTCCATTCTCGTGCAGCAGCGGCTTGATCCGCGGCAGCAGCTGGTCGAAGTAGCGGTCGACGAAGCGCAGGTAGTCGGCGTCACTCGACCGCAGCGCCATCTGCGGATTTTCGGTCAGCAGCCAGTAGGGCAGTCCGCCCATGTCGCGCTCCGAGTCAATGTAGGGGCCTGGGCGTAGGATCACCCACAGGCCCTGACGCTGCGCCTCCATCACGAAGGCCGCCAGGTCCTGTTCGCCTGAGTGCAGTGGAGGGGAGGAGAGGTTGTCAGCAAGTGTAGATCTTGCTCGTGTGAGCAAGGGGAGGTCAGCTGCACTCCCAAGCCACCTGGGCGCCGGTGGGAAGGATATCAGGGAAAGTCTCAGGAACCCAGACGCGTGGCGGGCAAGACAGGTTAAGTGCAGCTCACTCACGAGGATGCATGTTAGCAATATATGACATAAATATGCAGTCAAGTGGTAGAGGAAGAAAGAGTACAAAATCTCCACTTCCAGCTGATCTTAGGAAGGGAAAAATCGGAGAACAGGCAACTGAATTTCTCACCTCGATGTAGGATATTATACACAGCTCAAATTGGATGTCCCTCGGGACAGACAGATCCACGCACGCCCATACCGACGTGACCACAAACGCACAAATATATATATATATATATATATACATATATATATATATATATATATACATATATATAGGTATATATATATATCTGTAAACATTTGTGTGTAGGTCGGTGTGTGTCTGTCTGTCCCGAGGGACATCCCATTTGTGTTTCGCATAGTATCCTACATTGAGGTCAGAAATTCCGCCATCTGTTCTACCTTATTCCCTTCCGAGGGAAAACTGGAAATGGAGATATTCTCCGCTTTCTGTCTCTATTACTTCACTTCATGCCTATTTTATGCGTTCATAGCATGCGTCCTGGTGGGTGAGCTGCACTTGACCTGTCTTGCACTCTATACATACCCAAATCACTTACATCACATATACAGCTGAGATCGTGCGGAGAAGAGTGTCGACGTGCCGACGTTCGTCTCCAATATTGCTGCTTTTACCACCTATCTAACTTTTTCTTTAATAGTTGAGTTCATAGCGATTTGTAGAGCCATAGATTGTGACCCACACTGAAAGCAAAGCCAATCAAGACGTTGTATCACGGGTGTTGTTTTCTTAATGTTTTTTTTTTTTTGGGGGGCAAAATGCATGAAGATAATGGGAAGACCAAAATGGTTCTGGAGCATACTCCATTGGCTCCCATGCTAAGTTTTTTTTTGGGGGGGGGGGGGTGAAGGCATAGCCAACATTGAAGGGGCACTTGCCTCCTCAACAGAATATTAAATAACACTCCTAGGTTTTATATATTGCTTGCGGTGGTGAATGTGACTGCGAGTAGTTGGCTTCGTGTTGAAAGACCACTGGCGAGATGACGTGAATTTTGTAGTTCTTATGCTTATCAATGTTTGCGAGAAATTGGATAAAAAGCCTCGCGCCGGAGGTCATGCAATTGTTGAAACTGATTATGCATAGAGCTACATGAGCGATGATGAAAGATATGATAAATTTTTTTTTAGAAGTTCGTAAGTGTATTGGCATCAAGAGCGAATCCAGGGGACGTTTTTGGAAGGTCACAACCAAAATCCGTTAGAAATAAATGATTTCGTGCCTCAGTATTAGTGATACGCAAGCTCAAGAATTTGCCTGGCACAGATAACACGTGCAAATGTTGAGGTCATCGATCCCGCCAAGGTCGTGACTACCTGGCATCGCCACCACCGGGAAATATGTGATAAAATGTTGAAGGTGACAATCTTTGAAACAGATGGCATTCAGGAAAAGACAATGAATGCCTCTAAAACAAGGATATTTCCTTTTCACCCTTTGAGAGTGTTTGAGGAAAGCAATCATGTTGATTTTGGGGAACTGCTATACTTTAAAAAAATCCACGTAAAGTCCAAAGTTTTGAACTCGAATTTGAGGATCTTGTAACAAAGTTGGTTTTCGGGCATCTAAATCCCAGCCATTCAGCCCCCTACCTCCACCGTTCCTGGCGCGACTAGTTTCCAGGCACATACCTGTCGCCCCACTATCTAGATTCTGACGAGTGAAGTCACCGCTCCAGTCGGGGACGTTCAATGGACCTTGTCCCTTCCCTTCCCCTCTCCGGCAGTCATCCCGGCCGTCAGAGCGGTGACCTCGATACCGTGCAGCCGACCGCTGTACCTACCCCTCCCTCTCCAGCATCCCGGCCGCCGGAGATGTGACCTCGATACCGTGCAGCCGATACCAAACCCCTCCCCTCTCCGGCGCGCCTCGCCGCCGTCGTCAGATGTTAGATGCCAGCTGTCATGCGGTGATGTGACCGAGTGTCGCTATTGTGTCGGGCGCCGTGTCGCCAGATCAGAGGCTGCAGTACCGAGCCTCTGCCAGTCAGCCGATTGTTGGGGTTCACCAGCGTCAGGTGAAATGCTGATACAGCCACGTGTCGACGCCAGGCCGAGCGAGGCTGCCGATGTGCACTCTCAGCACCAGTTCCCACGGATGTGGACCGTCGTGCTGAGATCAGAGGTGTCTCTGACATGGTCTGTCTCTGAGATAGACAGCGCGCCCGCCTGCAGTAGTCGGCTATTGTTCTCGACCCGGGGCCGACGCTCTAGCAATGCGGCGCAGTTGTGACGTAGACTAAGTCGCGTGACCAGTGACGTGTCGTACTGTGAGCTACCTTGTGACGGAGCCGCGAGGGGACAGAGGGGAACTGGCCGTCGAGACGCGCGTTTGTGTTGGAGCTTGGTGGGTCAGGCTGGCCGATGGCTGGCCAGCCCTGTCCCACACCTTCGGTACTGAGGTACGTCGGGACTCTGCCTGAGAACCGCTGCGTCTGTTGAGATGTAATTCTCTGATAGAAATAATTGCACCTGTGTCAGAATGAAGCTACATTGTTAACGCTATATCACACTGCGCATTAATGTCGGATCTTCGTGGCCATTTATCTGTTGACTAATATGCACAATATAGAAGTGCTGGCTTTGGAGGTGCGTGTCAAGATGTGAGATCAGAGCTCCGAGATGGAAGTCAGAGCCATTATTGAAAACATAACCGGGGTCTTAAATATCGCAAACGCTGAGGTACCCTAGTACTATCAACGTGCCAGAAGGGTTGCCCCATTCAGGGATGAACCTGAACCTTTTCTACAATCCAAGTTACATCAGAAATGAACTCGACGTGAAAATAACGCTCGTTTAGCTATTTCTACTTCGTAATAGTTCGCATTTTGAGCATCTAAAGTGCGTAGAATACATGTACCTTCAATACATCTCAGGTCATATCTCAGTGTCTTGATCTGATAATGAACTGAGATCTGACGCACGTTCAAAGGACATAATTATCCACTACATATATTTCGAGTGTTGCACAATATCAATTATGAACATATAGCACGATTAGCACATCATAGATAGCCATAGCATAACTATACATAGCATAGCCACATATTATCATTAACCAAACAAGGAGAGGGAGTATTTTTCAAGTTCCACCTTTCATTTGAACTAGGAAACTGATCTCGGGCCACATTTGCGTTTTTGTGTTCTTGCTTGATAATTTGCCTTCACACTCATATTGCACGTCTGACTGTTCCTTGTGTTGTTTGCTTACGACAGATGTTTCCCTGCACACCTACGAAATAATATGGAGGCGAGGTTGTGATCTGAATTTTCCTCGCTTTAGCTCCGGTATCGTTAAAGCCTAGAACATAATTGTGTTGACACAATGTATACACATAATGTAACTGAAGGCATGACAAGTTTCAAAGCCATAGCCTTAGCGGTTCAGCTACCTCAGAAAATATCAGTGAATGGTATCAAATTGTTCCATACGCAGTGCGAGGATCAGTAACGGTAATATCTGTGGTATTACATTTACTCTAATCTATGTGGATTTTGATCACTGAGATGTTGTGTCCCACTTCGAACTTGAACCCAACGCCCCATTTCCAAGAACAGCCACGCTTATCTACAGTGCCGGGAGTCGCCGTAACTCAGTAGGTAGGCACTCGACCTATAATCGCAAGATTGTGGCTCGAATTCCACAACCGGTGGTATTATCGAGCCCACTCAAATCAGTGCGAGAGGCTGGTCACGCTAGATGGCCTAGCAGTCGAATGTGTTGTACCCGAATTCAAGATCTACATTATCTACCGTGCCAGAGTGAGCAACGGAGGCGATATGCGACCTTTCCTTCTAAGAATATGCCTGATTGCTTAAGAATGAGCATACCGAATCCTGACCCGGGCTGTGTGAAAAATTGATTACTAAACATTTTAGACTCATTTAGACTGAGAAAGAACATTTAACGAGGGGGCTGTCGGGCATTCATGCCCAGGAAAAACGAAGTTAGAAGCTGGTGCCAATCAGATGCGTCCCTGCATTATTGGTCAGTCTAAAAGTAAATGGATTCAATGGAAGTTTAGCTGGGTGTTTTATTAACCTCGGCCGATTGCGGGCATAATTGGGTTGATATAGCGCGGCTGCCGACTCACCGGACACGACCTGAATGGTGGCTCGGCGAGGAATCGGCAGAACACCGCCATGGTGCCAGCATGGTCCAGACCTCGACTGCCGATTTCACCAGAAACCATTTCACTGGACCAGAAACCATTTCACTTTAGACCGGAAACCATTTCACTGGAGTTCGCTTGGCGTTGTGCAGAGGATCACATCGTTTGTTATTATAACCTCAGCAGGGCGTACTTTATGAAGTGTTTATGCATTCAGTCATCGTTCATATGGTCAATCCTGCGAACTAACGCCTGCAAGCATGTATGGTGAACAATGGTTCAGCTTAGCCATCAGCTATCATCATGATTCCGCAAGCTACGGGTATAATTATCAAGGTTCTTATTGGAACCTCAGCACGAAAGTGAATATGCGAACATCTATTGCACGCAAATGTACCATGGCAACACGTATGGGCACAACAAGCTTTGATCTACGTTATCAATTAACCGCATGCATGGTAAATTAGTTGGCATGGGGTTATTAGGCGGACGACGGCCCGTTTCAAGGCAATATTTTCATTCAGCCTTCGCTGTGCAGTGTTTGAAAATGGTTATCATGTCATCTCCAATGTTGTCTGGAGCTGTTCCTATGATAAAATACTGCTGTGAAATTTCGCATGCTAGTCTCGTCATCGATGCCTTCCATCGATTTAAATCGATAGAAGGTTCGAGGAAAATAAGTTGATCCATCAAGGTCACGAAGCTAGGTCAGGTCAAAGTCAGGTTACAATAATCTTTATCGTTGCTTTTGATGTCAACTCAGCACCTCCTGGTATATTGAAGGTCGTATATTTTCTTTACACGGAGGAGGGGTTTTTGGAGTTTAGGGCCGGATCGACTGCGTCGGTCACGCAGCTAAAACTATGCAACTAGACTATGAAAAACAAAACAAAATAGAAACTAGAAGAAATGAACTAAGCATGTTAGAGACACAGGGAATATATCATTGGAAGTCAATATAGCCCAATCTTATGTCTTCATTTTGATGCCGAATGGATGCTGGATTCTACCAGCTCTGTTTGATCCTTCATCTGCTGAATCTGTTCGATGTATTCATGCCTCCGCTCGTGTCAGTAAGCAAACGCAACCCGATCATCCCGGACGGCCCCTTTGCTGTGAGGAATGCTTCCTGGGATCAGGCAGCATTGGTAACGAGGCAGCCGGGGGCCATTTACTTAAGTTACGAGCATGCAGTTCTCGGACAGGTACCTGGAAATAGCATACGAGACGTAAGACATGGGCATGAGTTGCGAATGCCGCGGGGTTCCCGGGTCGACGTAAGCCACGTGACCCTGCTGCACCATCGCAGAACGGTGCGCTTCGAGCAGCGTGCTAAATGAACACGTGGGTACTAATTGCAATTTGGCAGCAATGAAGCTACAATACCTCTAAAGGGTAAGGTGAAGGTGAATTAACGAGTCTTGTTTCCAAGTATTGGTAGACAAATGACGTGAGACAAGGAACCATTAGTACTCAATTCACATCTGATGACGTATATGCGTGTCATATACATGCGTGTACATAGTGCATAAATACGCGCTACTTCACCTTACGTCTTACGTTTGTGCCAGTAAAACGTAATAATGTTTCCGTTTTGCATGTCCTGTTCCGGTTTTGAGCTAGCCAAGGCAGTAAAAAAATCACCTCCTGACATGAAACAAGTTTCATGACATTTATTTGAAGGGCGGAAGGGACAATGGATGCCTTGGAAACCAGACGACAACCTGTCCCTGAACCCTGTCACGAAGTCCAATAATCGACTTACGGAAGATAGTGAGGCACAAACAGCTCTGCTCATACGGTGTAACATTCCTACATAGCTATCTGATATCAAATCTTAACATTCATGACACGCATACAAGAAACAGTCACTAAAATGACGAGGTCACCAACCACATAACGGTGACCGTGTAAGCGAAGTTTACAAGAGACCCCTTATAAGGATATTCAGCTTCTTCAAGTTCCATTGGGTTATTTTTTATAGGGCCGAGCAAAGCATAGTAACCTTCACCTAATAAGACTATTTCGCCATCTTTCCCTACCGAGGGAAGGGATTGCTGCCCTCTTCGCTATTTCCTCACCAATTGAGCTGGAGACATGAAAGAAACAAAAGAGCAGAATGTTGTTAAATACAAATTAAATTTAATAATACCCAATATGACCTCGTCACTGACATCAGTCAATGACCACACGGGGTAACGTTTGCTGTCAGCCGCGAGTCCATGTGCAAAGCTGCATGCAGGCTGTCGTTTTGTTTCTCCAGTCTGCTCTGCTGGAATTGTCACGGGGTCGTACCACCCCTCTCACGTGCCGCTTGAAAGTGCTAATGGCAGCGAGGGTTAGTGGCTTACATGACCAGAACTCTGTGATGGGTTATCGTAAAGATAAAGGAAGCACACGCGCATTTCCTTAAGATTACATTGAAAAGTACGCGAATGGGATCTAAAATTGCAACACGGGACAATGGCATTGTGTGGTCTTGAAAAAGCAAATGATCTTGTGGCAAGGTTGGAAAAGTCATTGCCTCACGTTCTAGCTGTGGTTGTTGAATGAAGCATACCTTTGTAAGGAATAATGAGCTTGATTTCACTTATGCTGATTTATGTGTAATGCCATCACTATTTTAGCACAAATTCGACGGACATGTCCTCAGGAATGACATAATCGCTAAGTGACCTGACATGAACCCAATTGGTCTTTGCACCAAGATATTCATACCGGATGTATTATCAAATGTTGGTAATTTCAGAGGCACACCTCAAACCGTTCGGCGCCAATGGCTTAGTAGCTGACTAGGGAGAGAGGCATCCACGCTGTCTCGGCAGGCTTGAGCACAATAACTACCATCACCAGGAGCGGGCCGATTGATTTGTCCTCTATCGAGGAATAATGAAACGAATCTCTTATGCTTCACACATGCCGGTGTCATAGTCATGTGCAATTTGAGTGTAACGATCTCGGAAATGTTCCAAATGCCGACACTTCCAAATCCAAATGCGCATCCTGTTTAAGTTAAGGAGGTCAAAGAAACCACTCCCGGTGAGAAGCCAAAAACATAAATTTTCCCTTCATAAATTTTCATCGATATCATAACCATTGTAGCTTAGCTATAATGCTGTCTCAGATATATAGTATGTTACATCTCAGTGCAAAACGGTGAATGCAGAGGAATAGTTGATGGTTTTTAGCTTGTGTAGCCGTTCCAACCAAAATTACGAAGTATTTCCACGAAATACTGAATGTTTTGTACAATAAATAGAAATTGGGATGATTTTGATAGGATATGTATTGCACCACTGCTTGCTTCCGAAATGTTTGGGCGCACTGCCAGAGGTAACCATTTGTATTCTTCAACCGGTGAGGCCGACCTTATCGGATATGTAATTTAGATAATACGTATGAGTATTAAACAAGAAGAAAATGATGGATGCACTACGAGACCACTTTTCTTAACCCCACACATACCAGCATATCAAACTTTATGCTTGAGCGAGGAAGATGAGGTCAAAGCTAACGCTTGAGGACAAATAATACAGTGTAGAGCTGCAGCCAAGCACTATATCGGCGTTACATTTTCCTTGCCTTTTGGGTGGCATAGTCCCTAGGTTCTTCGCATGAAATACGCATCGTTTCACTCAAAGGAAGTGACCCGAAATGAATTTGGTGGAAATTCGTGAGATCACGTCTCTGACTAACATAAATATCCAGCATGTATGAGTCCAGGGCCAGTGAAAATACAGTGATAAAAACTCCGAGCAGAGTATGTCAAACCTTGCGTGAGCATGACTCAATACATGAATCCTCCCCATCATTTAGCCCTAGGCCAAATCCTAACCTGCTCATTGCGTAATCACAGCCACCCCCCCCCCACTCGGCAAGCAAAACTGAGCCACTACACTATCTCACTGCGTGACAGCAGCCCCCCACGCGGGTAGCAAAAAACTGAGACACGAGACTCTCACTGCGTGACACTAGCAACCTTTCACGCGGCTAGCAAAACTGAGCCACGAGACTCTCTAACTGCGTAATCGCAGCCTCCCACTCGGCTAGAAAGCCGAGCCACGAGACTCTCTCAATGTGTGGCAGCAACCTCCCACGCCGTCGTTGTCGCTGATAGGCTTAATCATGGCATGAGGACGATGTATACCGTGTCAGTTCAAGGATGTGTATTGCT
This sequence comes from Ashinkailepas kermadecensis, assembly GCA_034440615.1. Taxonomy (NCBI): domain Eukaryota; kingdom Metazoa; phylum Arthropoda; class Thecostraca; family Neolepadidae; genus Ashinkailepas; species Ashinkailepas kermadecensis. Next base: position 455,785 of record JAOTOM010005082.1, on the reverse strand, counting down.
ATCTGCCTATCAGCACTATCTAAGCCTGAAATGCGGCCGATACAGTGAGTGATGGTGTTGTGAGTGCAGCGGGTGAGGTCGTTAGTCAGTGACGAGGAAGAAAGACGACGTGCAAACATTAACGAGTGAATGACAGTGGTCTGACACAGTGGAAGAGGGTTATGTCCTTTTGTGAGAAGGAAGACGGGTTTTCTCGAACTTGAAGCGATTAAAGATTGGTTGATTAATCTGCAAATGGAAAAGATTATCTCGAGATCAACAAGTCAACGAACACTTTGCTAACTTGATGACATAGGCGTAGGAACAGGAGGGGGGGGGCAGGAGGGCCATGGCCACCCACTTTTCAAAGTGGGGGGCCAACAATGGTAGCTGGCCCTCCCACTTTTGAGACATTTAAATTTCCTAAAAAGCAGCATGCACACATTTGAATATGTGAAAACCCCCTGCAATCCATAAGTAAGTAAAAGCTGCACATATCACATCGTAGCAGTTCATAATTAAGTCATTCATACTTGAAGATAACCTTACAACAACGTAACTAATTCAGTAGTTGATGTAATGGAATATATGTACAGAAGCGTCAGTGTGGAGTTCGTTTGTTGGCTTTGCTTCCTTTTGGATTGAACTTTCTTTAGCCAGCTTTGGCCCTTTCAAGATTATGGAGAAAAAGGTCGAGCAAATAATGCAGAGAGAAAGACAATCATGATAGGGCGTTGCGCGTGCCATAATGAGAGATGCGGTCGTCATCACTGCGGATCAACGACGTGTGCTTTTGTGCATTAATGCACACCGATGCAATACCAGCCAGCCCAGCCGAGAGCGGCTCACCTGTGAACCTGTACTGCTGCTGCTCCGGCTCGTGGTTGCTCCACTCGATGTACGTCTGTACCGCGTTGGCGCCCATGGCCCTCAGCCGCAGCAGGCGGTCGGCCCAGTAGGCGCGCGGCACCCGGAAGAAGTGCACGCTCCCCGACACGTACCGGAACGGCGCGCCGTTCAGCATCAGCGTGGCCGAGTGCACGCCGAAGCTGGACGGCGCCGAGAAGCTCTGCAGGGCGCCGCAGGAGGCGAGCAGGACCGCCAGCACGGTCAGCAGGGCGACCGCAGCTGGAGCGGGCGTCGCCGGCGGTGCCATGGTGCACTGCGGACCTGGTCCGGGCGTCGAGTGTCGAGCGAACGGGGCGAGCGGCGCCTATCTGCGCGGCCGAGTGTTTGCGGGAGCGGCTGGGCGCCCCCCTGTTCCAGGTTTTAAAATTTAAAAAATTAAAAAATGATTTTGTGATGTTGTGAGTTTATAGTTTTATAAAATAAAAAAAAAAAAAAAAAAAAAAAAAAAAAAAAAAAAAAAAATTAATTTTTATAAATTTTGTTTTTTTTTTTTTGTTTTTTTTTTGTTTTACACACACCTTGTTTTTTTTTTAGGAAAGAAATTGTTAAAAATTTATTTTTTTTTTTTTTTTTTTTTTTTTTTTTTTTTTTTTCTTTTTAAAAAGGGAGGAAAAGAAGGGACTATTTTTTAAAATTGTTGAGTTTTGTTTTCCAACAAAACCAATCGTGGCAAGATTTTCACCTCTTGTAATGCGGCGTAATTTCCTAGCTCCGTACCACGATTGGTCAGATGGTCCCCACACAACGTTTGTTCAGGCTAAGTAGAATAGTGTGCCTTGAATTGCTTTACTCATCTGTGTTGCGTTTGCTTTTTTCATGCAGACGTATATGACGCATTTACGTCCTTGGCCATGTCCTACGCTCTTGTGTAGGCCCCTTTTTGTTCACCTTTCACGCTATATGAATATATATGAGTATATGGAACGCTATGGAAAAAAAGCAAAAATAACAATGTGATCTCAGCTCAGGCCCCCAGGTGAAATGTAGTTTCAAGCCAGAACATGCTTCTTGCACGAAACATCATTGTATCTGAGATACGTGTAGTGGCAAATAATGCCCACCAAAAGCGTTCCAGGTTTCAAATCAATATCAGGTCAAGTCACCCAGATAAGACCTGAATTGCCCCAAATACGCATACATTATAAGTGCTCTAGAAGCTAAAATATTGAGTATTACGAAGGAACAATGGCTAACCACGTGAATTACACACGCCGGATACATTTTTGATGCATTGGTAGTCAAATTGACCATCCCGCCACCTTCAGCGTTTCTTGTAAATATACAGAGACATGCAGTATACGGCATTATGCAACTACACTAGTCATGTTAGACAGGCTAATGACGGGGTGTAATCAGTCACCGGTCCTCACCGTAAGCTTCGGGCCCTGACCGTAAAACAAATGCGATTTATTGCCTCAATATTCGTGACATGCACACGGCAGCTGAAGTCAAGGTCAGCGACCACGTCAAGGTGAATGTCCTGGAAAGGGGGCGATGAACTGCTAAAGATGACAGCTTTCGAAGTAAATTTGTAACATTTTTTTTTATATTTCAAAATTGTTCATTTTTCGTAATGGTAAGCAATGGTTTTAAAAAAGGTGAACAAATGTTGGAATTTGTCAACCAAAGGAGGAAAGAGGGTTGATAGCATTTGGTTTTCCGTTCCTGGTAATAAATGCTGCTTTATAAGTGCCGGTTATTTCGATGATGTTCTTCATCACCAGAGGGGTTCGGGGAATCCCATCCCATTATGCAGCTTGCCATTTTCCCTGCCTAGACTGCCTGCAGCAGCGATCTAAAATTGTGTGACTCCTTAATGGCAGTGCTACATTATGCAGCCAAATTTCAAAAGCAGCTGCCTAGCGGGAAGTCCAAGGGTAGCATGGGAAGCACCTTCCTTAAACTTCTGTATTTTTGGAGAAAGCATACATGTGCTTTGCCTGGTGCTTGTCCATGGCTTCCCTTTCGTCTTGTATTAGTTCAAATGCTTGAAACATGGATAGCAAATTTTCAGTTACGGTACGTGCAGCAATACAGCTACGGTACGTGTTTAAGTTGTTCGAATACTCGGAAGGTGCATAATACCATTCAGAGGCATTTTGATGAAAAATAGATGTTTAGCTGGTGACGGATGCAGGAATATTTGGGGGGAATTTTAATATAACTGAACTCTTACCTTTGGTGGTTATAATTCGGCAATAACTATATCATTTTGTCACATATTTAAACATAACATATACCTGTCTGGAACATGTATTTCATACATTTTATGCATACAATGACTGATGCAAACACAGGAAATTGCTAGACTATATCTAATCTCTAGATTCCTCCCTCCGAAACAAAACACGGTCTGCGATATGTACTTGTGGTAGCTCAAACACTTGAAATATGGCAGATGGTATTTTATGTTGGAATATTCTTCCTTGTCATGCCAAGGCCCCAGGAATAAATGAAAGGACCATCTGTGTTTGTGCCCCAACATTCAAAATCCTAGCTTCGCGTGTGTCTCCTTTTGTTGCCGGTCAGCTGTTAATGCCATCAGGGCACATATGTTTATATCAACACTACACTGTATCTCTACATGCGAACCGGGCCACGTTAGTGTGAATGATTGGCTAACGTTTATGCACGTGCAAAAACATGGAGCACGTGCCGCAGTCAAGTAAACGCACCCAACTTTCGTTGAAGCAGAGAAAACTGGGATGTTTACCTAAAAGCAGCGAGCACTCGTCCAAACCCTGACGCACGCAACCGCGAGACAACGGGCGGGTCGTGGCATCACCGTCAGGCCACCGCGGCATCGTTGTGGCATCACCGTCAGGCCACCGCGACATCGTTGCTGACCGTCAGACTACAGTGACGAGCACCAACTGCTCATGGTTTCGATTGCGCCGAGCTGCCCGACGAAGCAGTCGGGCGGGAGGCCCGGTTCCGGTAACTGGAACAGGTAACTGACTTGATAAAGTGCTGCTATATAGGTGACCTGTGGTCAAATGTTGGGTCTAGCATCTACATTGCATCATTAGTAATGTCCAAAACATCATTGATGCACATTTTCGAGCATTTAAACACAATCACAGCGATCCATAACAATGACAAGCCATGCCACGCAAAGCAAGAACATCTTGACAAATGTGACCTAATTTGACTTGGAAAATATTGACCTAAGGTCATAAAATTTCAACACAATAGAGTTCACTACAGTACCCATCCACCCTGCGAATTTTGTTTCCCCAGCTTTAATAGGAGCCGAGATGTTAGGAGGGGGGCGGAATCCGCTCCCCCCCTCCAGTGCGCGTAATTTTCAGAGGCCCTCCAGGGCGCGTGTTAATAAACGCCATGAGGACCATCTGGTTTAAGCATTGACAGAGGGAGCCAAACCTCCCCTGCCGAATATTCGCGATAATTTGAAAACGCCTTGAGGTATTTCCACGAAATATTCAATCGCTGTCACTGGTTCAATTCGACGCCTTTCGCCAAAGACCAAACTATCAGATCATGGTAGATCAGGCGTCAGAGAGGTCGGAGCAACGTCATGTTTGTCGATTGTTGACAACAACGGATTGGTGCACTAAAATTGACAGAACAGCAAACCGAATGAAATGAAGATTGTTGTGCGTGTGTCACATGTGCGGAGCGCGGACCGTGGTTTATGGTTATGGCACCACGGACGCGCGACCCACTCCCGACTGTTCGCCTCAACAGGGCCAGCTGCGTCAGGGCAAGGCTGGAGATAACAGCGTGCATAGCCAGACCGTGCACAGTGAATAAAGAGACCGTGATCTATCAGTGCATCGCTTGCAGGCAGTGAGGACTAAGCGTGCATCACCACATGGCGCGTCGGTAGTATGGACCCGGACGCTCTCACAGAAACACTCTTCCGCCTGACGGATCTGCTTACGGAGCAAGCCACAGCATCCGCCAGGAGAGAGGAACGGCTTCTGGCTCTGGCTGAATCGTCCACCCAGGCCAGACCGCACAGCATGCTGACCGACTTCGATGCTGCACGTACCGATGCCGCCGGTGATGACCCTGGTCCAGCCACCCGCGGCACGAGACGGCTGGGTGCGACAGCGACGCCTGGCCCCAGGCTGATGGAAGGTGCCAGCCTGCGCGAGTTCGCGTCTTGGCGGGACAAATTCGAGGGATATGCAATTTTCACCGGACTGTATGACCGCCCCCGGCGAGTCAAACCGCCGACCATCATCCGCGGCATGGAGCGTCACCTACGTCGGCAGCGTAACGTCATCCTGGACCGTCGAGAGTTCTTCCGCCGTCAGCAAACGGACGGGAGACCTTTGATGAGTTTCTGGTGCCTTTGCGCGAAACCGCTCAGTTTTGCGACTTCTGTCCGCATTGCATAGATTCGCAGCTTCGTGATCGCATCGTCACTGGGATCCGAGATGAGGACACAGCATGCGCTTCTGCATGCGCTTCTGAGCGAAAGCGATCTCACACTGGAATCAGTAGTCCAAACCTGCCGTGCGCAAGAAAACGCCTGTCAGAACTCGGACGCCATGACAAGCGGCCACGTCCAACCTGTGTCCGCATATCGTCGGAACAGGACTGCCCGTGCCTCTTGGCCAGACTCCAGACTCTGTCCCGTTTCTGTCCCGTTTCTGTCTGTGTCTGTCTGTCTGTCTGTCTGTCTGTCTGTCTGTCTGTCTGTCTGTCTGTCTGTCTGTCTGTCTGTCTGTCTGTCTGTCTGTCTGTCTGTCTGTCTGTCTGTCTGTCTGTCTGTCTGTCTGTCTCTGTTGTCTCTGTCCTATACGCTCTGTTCTTTGCCTATCTCTGTCGTCCCGGTTCTTTTTTATCGCTCTCTTTCTCTCACTCTTGTTCCCACTCTCACCCTCACTCTCACTCCCACTCTCGCGATGTGTCTCAGTCGCCTTCTGTCTTGCTATCACTCTGTCTTCTCCATTCCGTTTTCTCTTTCTCTCAGTTTTTTCTCGATTCGTATGCCTACACGTGGGCCCGTCTTACTCTGTTCGTATCTCTCTATCAGTGCTGCTCGATCCAGATTTATGTAAGTTTGTGCAACCCTTGCAGATTCGTCTAACGGTGTGTCTGCAAAGCCCTGTAATCAAACATACATGGAGCAAAATTATACCCACTTATTGTAGAGGAGTGAACATTTCCTCGGGAATCACCTAGGAAATTGACATAAGCCCACATGATCTCGAACAATTAAGCAGCTATAGTGAAACTTACATGCTTATGTGTTATGGCTTCATTAGATGCCGTCCAGATATAGCTTATGGTGGTACTCATAAGTGTAGCTTGGCAGGGGTTTGGAAAAGATGAAAGCCGTATGTTATCATTCAATTACAACGCTCGGTTATTCTGCTATTTTTCTCCAAGGCATTTGTTGGTAGCTCATTCCCGGAATTGATCGAGCGACACATTATAAAGATTCCAAGCAGCAAACAAACGTTTGACCTTTCTAATAATAATACTATCGTTTCAGGAAGGAGTGCGAGAAAGAAAAAGAGTTGGAGAGAGACAGACAAGACAACACAAGCAAGGAGAGACCGACAGACATACAGACAAACAGACAGGCAAGGACGGGTGGGTGGGTGGGTGGAGGGAGGGGGGGGGCTGACGGACTGATTGACTGATGGACTGATGGATTGACTAACGGACTGACGGACTGATGAACTGTCGGGCGGAGGGACGGAGGGAAGCGACTTCATAGTATGTGTCACTGAACTGAAACCTGCACTCTCCTTTGTGAAGTAGGTGAAAACACCACGGTATATCACTCTGCCAATTGTCCCGTGTCGCGCTGGGTGCTACTCCCCAACACTTGGCTTCATTATCAGTGCTGTGGCAGTGCCACGAAATTTCCATTACGTGCCCGAAGGTGTGGCAATGCGTTATAGTGAACGCTGTTATTCAGGTTTGCGCGATGTCCCTTGGTACAACGTCACATTGGAGAAGGGCGATTGCCTCTACCTGCCCTTCAAATGGCCGCATCAAGTGCGCTCGTCCAACTCCCGGTAGGTATCGTCTGGTGGTCATCCTGGCGGTATCGGGCGGTCTGCGGCCAGATACGCGCTGAGCGTCTCGGTTGGAAGCACAGTGGGCGCCTCAGATAGACACGTGACGATCGTCCAGATAAAGACTCAGTTAAAGGCACAAGATGGAAACGTACACCGCCGTCTCGGATGGACACTCATTCAGCTCCCCAGAAAGGCGCGCGGTGTCCGCCTCATACAGGCACGCAGTGGGCGCCTGGGATGGACACAATGGTCGCCTCAGATAGACACTCGGTGTGCGCCTCAGACACTGCGTGCGCCCGAGATTGACACGCAATGCGCATGTTTTCCTATGGAACAGTGTGAAATTACACAGCACCGTTCTTCTGTGAGGCACGCATTGTTTGTTGGCACGGGTCTTGATTTCTATTAAAAAAAATATGGGGGGGGGGGGCGGAGGGGAGGGGAGCAAAATACATGAGGGCAATGGGGAGGCCCAAACAGATTGGGAAGGGGGGGGGGATACTCCATAGAGTCCCATGTTGAAAGTTTAAATTGTTGTGGGAGGAGCAAAGCCAACATTGAGGGGCACTTGCCACATCAAAAGTATATAAAATATCACACATATTTGAGGGTCATTTTAACTTTTGACAGTCAAGTCATGCTCCACTGGCATTAAAATACGCGGTCATATGTCTGCCTCGCTTTACCTCTTCGCTCGTGGCTTTTGTGTAGTGCTTTCACTCGATGCTTCAGTTGCTGCCTATGTGGTGTGCTTCGATTACCTATGCTTTTGTATTGCTTTTCTCCCCACTGTCTGACTTTGTGTTTTAACATGCTTCACCATTTATTTTCGCTTGGCATTATTGCTTCGTCATCTCGTTTTGGAACCGTGTCGTTCGCGTGTTTTCCCGTTTAACGTTGGATTGTTACGGCGGCTTCGTTCAGGTTACGTTTCTTGCTGTAATGAATATGGCTGTTTCGGTGAAATAACTTGACATTCATTCTATTCCACGCCAGCACGTCCAGTCCTATCGTGTGTCATCTCTCATCCCATCCCATCCTACCCCATGCCATCCCACCCCATGCCATCCCACACCATGCCATCCCACACCATGCCATCCCATCCAATCCCATTCCATCCCTTCCCATGCCATCCTATGCCAGACCCTTCTATCCCATTCCAGCCCATCCCATCTCATTGCATCCCATCCCATCCCATCCCATCCCATCCCATCCCCATCCCCATCCCCATCCCCATCCCATCCCATCGCATCCCATCCAATCTCATCCCCATCCCCATCCCATCCCATCTCATCCAACCCCATCCCATCCCATCTCATACATTCCCATTCACCACATTCCATTCTATTCCATTCCATTCCATCCAATCTCCAACACCTCCCCTCTCCTCTTTTCCCCTCCCCTCGCCTATCTTGCACCATCCCCTCCCCTCCCCTCCCCTCCTTGCCTGTCCTCCACCATCCCGACCCACTCCTTTCCTCCTCCTTACCATCCCACCTTGTCATTTTCTGTCCTGTACCACCCCATTGCGTTCTGTGCTGGTCCATCCATCATTCCACCTATCTAACCGTTCTGCCTGGTCGCCCGCCCGTCCCTCCCTCCCTCCATCCATCAATGTATCCATTAATCTTGTTCTGTGATGTTTCCAGATGCCCCACCCTTTTTCAGATGCTTCGACATTCCTGTTAAGAGTCAATCCTCTTGCAGGCACGTCGCTGTCAACTTGTTGTTCGCACGCTTGCTGTGGATGAGCGAAACCGACTGCCAGGGCAAAGAGCTAGTTGAAGCTACCCCCCTCAGCGACATCGATGCTCTCAGATGTGCTATGTGCTTTCAGATGTACACTTCGACATATCTGGAAGCTAGAGGCGTCTATGCTTCGGCTTATAGTTTTTTTGTAGGTGTACGGAGAGTAATAATTGAAGCTGAGCTGAATTGTGAGATAAAGGTATTCTAGCTATCTTATTTTATTGTAAGATAAAGGTGTCTATGAGGTTTCCAACGTATTCTTCATACCACCTGTAATCGGACCATTCAATTATTTTGCTGAAAATGGTCTTAGATGACTAATTATACTTCAAAATGCCCGAAAGGTATTTCAACTTAGAAATGCTTAAAACGTCCATCCTGGATTTCCACCTTGATTCCAGCGGGGAAGCAACTGGTCGAAGTGTGCTACGTCCGTCACGCTTGACGATGAAAGCAGACTATTTCTGTCGTGACATAGGGAATTAGTTTACAGAATATTGCCGTTGAGAATTGATCAGTGTAAATAATGATCAGCTTCTTTCGTAAGTGGTCGTTCTATAACGCTGTGTTTTATTTGATGACGATTACAAAAAGTAACGAAATGCTCATGTTAAGTAAAACAGGGTCACGAATCGGTCTAATATGTTTCGGGCATCGCCCTTCTTCGGTGACAGAATAGATACACAGATACAATTTACGCACAGGATGTTATGCACATGCCATATATATCAGGCCGTCTACCAATATTGACGAAATCATCATCTAAGTCCAAGTATCGACCATATTTAAATTCCAACATAACAATGGGCATTATAACAACTACATGTGATGTGACACTAACATAATAAAAAGTTCGTCGCTTCTCTAGACACACTCTTTACATCTATCCTGTACATCTCTATGCCATATCATATATCCATGATACGTTAATGCTCTCGAAGTGTTCGCGTGTGTGGATGAACGAGTATGTAAGTGAGTGAGGGAACACGTGAGTGAGTAAGTGTATGAGTGAGTGAGTGCGTACATGGTTGAGTGAGTGAATTCCTGGGTGTGTGATGGGGTGAGTGATTGTGTCGGCGGATGATTACGGAGTGGATAAGTCGGCGAGTGCAGGTGACGTCTGTACAGTGTCATGCTGTATAGGGAACTGGTTTTATGAGGGTCCATGAAGCTACCATTGTGTTTAGGGGAGGCCGATGCAACTCACGTCGGCCGCCTGTAACCCGAGTCGTATGAACATCGATGCAAAAGTCAAGCCGTTCATATGAAATGTAAATGTTCCCACGAGTTCAACGTCGGTTCAACGTTGAAAGTCGGAGACCGATTTGTGATCCTATTTTATTTAATATGAGCATTTGGTTGCTGTTTATAATCGTCTTGAATTCGACAATGCTCAGGACGGCTCTCCGCAACATTATAATTTTTATTTTTATTGTTGCGACATCATTGCTCGCCCTATTGCTACGTTGATCTCATGGGAACATTTACATTTGATATGAACGGCTTAACTTTTGTATCGATGTTCATACGACGTGGGTTGCAGGCGGCCGACGTGAGTTGCAGGGGCTTCCGGTCGGTCATGGTCAAAGTATCGCTCGGAGTGGCTTGGGATGAGTTTGACTAATTCGGGCGTGAACGCCTTTGGAGACTCATGCTGCAGGCATGTTTTGTGGGTGTCCCTGTCCGAAATAGTTTTGTCGTATTTTGCCTGAACAAAGGAATGGTGGAAAAGCAGGCTGCATTTCTGTTGGCCAGTTGTCGACTACAGCGTCCGGTTTGATCCGTTTGTCCCCGGCACATCAGTCGTCGCTTCCTCAATGCAGACCCGATCCGACTACTGCAGTCGTCGGGTTGGACCTGATCGGCTGTCTTGATCCTGAGGTGGCACATAGTCTAACTGTAGCACCTCCGACTTGGGACTGGACTTGACAGTCTGACGACCACTCAATCCGATCTGACCTGACCGCTACGGTACTCTGCTCGGACCGTGCCTGACGGCGATGACCGGCCCTTGGACCTGGCTGGACTGAGGTCTGACGTGACCTCAGTGGCCTCCAGGTCGGGTCCGACGTCACTGCGGTGACGCCCGACTCGGACCGGACCAGAACTCGGTGACCCCGAGCGTGCACGTGTCTGCGATCGGCAGGCTGGACCTGATCTACATGGCGGCCGGCTTCGAGCAGCTGACTGTGCTGGCCTTCACGGATATCTACGGCGAGCTGGTGGACGAGAGCGAGAACGCAGCAGAGGAGGCGTTCGATCAGCTGGACGCCGACAAGGACGGTCTGTCGCACCTGTCCGAGCTGTACGGCCACGATACGGCTCGTTTCTTGCGGTTGTTTCCGCGATACATGCTGGGCAGCTATACCCAGATGTGAGATGCGCTTACCGCACATCGGACAGCATTGCTAGAACTGTGTGCATCTCCGAGCTTGTCACGCGCCTATTCAAGTCGGGTGTGCCTTATGGTTGCCGGAGCGCCCAGATCTGTCAGCACCAACTGCGAGCGTCCGTCCGTGCCACTATCAGTGCCATCTATCCATGGTATTCCGAACCGTATGTACGGTGACGTAGCGCCAGAGCCTTGTCTACAATATCTCGCGGAAATAATGGTCTGATGCATGATTTCGTATTTTCCTGCAAATAAGTTTAAGCAAATCTCCGTATAGTGGGTGCATATGTCAAATAAGGATTGTAATTTGAAATTGCATAGATCTGAGTACCTATCCTCAATTACCATAGATGTACTAGTCATGCAAGGCATGGAAGATGTAGAATTATGGATTTTCAGTGTGAGCATGAGACGTAATTTCTTTCGGAACCACCAACAGAAACTTGAATTTCCATCAACACATTGCTGGTAGTACAGAGTACAGAGTACAGAAAGCTGGAAGTCTGGCCAACAACTTACTAAGTTTTACTTTATGCCATTCTCCTGAATTTATGAAAACCCGGTATATTACTCATGTCAAGTCTCGTGGAGTTTTCCTCATGTGATTTCCCTCATTACTCATGTCATGTGACATACACATCACTATTTATTTCTCGTAACTCTTTTGAGCACATGGACAGTAAATGGTAAGTCATGCACTTTTACCTACGTTGTCATTTTTGTTGTGCTTTTCCAGCTATATGGATCCTCACCGTACCAGAACATTAGGATTTAGTTATATTAAAAGCCTGGCGAAGAAAGATCGTTTCAACGGGCGCTGACATTCTTGGTGGCTAAGTGCATCGGATTTAGTCATATGGACAAATAATGCCAGTAAAGAATCTCGTATGACGGCAATATTAGATATGCCACATTTCTTATGTTACTTTGTATACGTGCACTGTAACTTTAGCATTAAGTTGTATTTTTGCAAACTTGGTTTAGAACTCCTGGTTCAGCCCGTAGAGGAGTTGCAAGTATATTTATAAAACATCACTGCTATTGATAAATTGGCCTAGGAAAAGAGCATGGAACTGTCTGCTACCTGATATGATAGAGGCGCTTGATATCTATTCTTCCAGAAATGTCAAAACTCTTTCAATGCTTGGGTAACCAGTGACCGGCCTAACCCGCAGCGCTCTATCTATCTCGTAGATGTGTATTGTTTTACCAGTGTCGTATGACCGGCCTAACCCGCAGCGCTCTATCTATCTCGTAGATGTGTATTGTTTTATCAGTGTCGTATGACCGGCCTAACCCGCAGCGCTCTATCTATCTCGTAGATGTGCATTGTTTTATCAGTGTCGTATGACCGGCCTAACCCGCAGCGCTCTATCTATCTCGTAGATGTGCATTGTTTTATCAGTGCCGTATGACCGGCCTAACCCGCAGCGCTCTATCTATCTCGTAGATGTGTATTGTTTTATCAGTGTCGTATGCTTGTCCTCGTCATTGACGTGGATGACCGAAAACGTATTGACGGAGAGCTCCGAATAACATGATATGATATGATATGATATGATACGATACGATACGATACGACTTCAATTGACCTCCAATACTTTAATGTCGTGAACGCAATGTAAGGTCCCCGCAATGTACACTCCCCGCAATATGAAGTTCCCGCAAGGTAAAGCTCTGTCCCCCATCCATGTGAACAATGTCGCGTTCTGAGTCCTCTGAATTATCGAGGGCTTGTTGCAAGTCCCTCTTCTCCCCTCTCCTTTCTCTCACCTCTACTGCGGATCATAATGTGAGGTCCTTCTCGAATCGAATCGGAGATGGGAAGGGAGGGAGAGTTCAAAAATACGATACTAGTTACAGAGAGTTCCAACATACAACATTAGCAGTTGGAATGTTCATGTCCCAGTTGATGATGTGATGCTCCATTAAGACCTGGTTTTCCCATCAGTTTCATCATACCTCAACAACGGCCCCGCTGTTGCGCGTTAACGGAGGCCCTGCACAGTAACATTTACGTCCTTTCAGGAATTATTCAATTGACATGGTGTCGTTTCTATTCCCAAGGAGGCGCAATTATGAAGTTGAACTCAGGTGATAAAGATAGGGAAATAGCACCAGTTTTATGACGACACAATCGTGGCCACCCTCACGTGCGAACTATACCGCATGTGTAGCTGCATTGATGCATAGACTAGCTTGTCGCTAGCACGACAGTGCCAGTTGATCTGTTTTACATCGGGATGTGAACTAAATATAGAAAGTTGATACCTAGGTAATTTGTGCCTGGCGTGTTAAGCCTAAGAACAATTTTACCAAACGTCCAGAAAGATATCCACTGTATCGTAAGGTGATTCATTTGTAACTTGAAGAGGAAATGGAACGTTGTGTTTAGTTCTGAGTAGTTATGCAATGGCTGTCGTCGCCGATTCGAAATAAATCATAAGTTTAGCTTGCGCCGTTTTTGTCGTATGGTTTTCGTTCAAAGTTTCTGCAACTCTCCCGCCCGTCTGAGGGCTGTGATGGACTCGGTGGAGAGTCTTCCGCCGACTGGTTTCTAAGAAGGAATCTCAAGAGAATGTGTGAAACAGAGCGGAATTAACTCAAAAGTGACTGCTAGCGGAGTGCCTAATGCCGAAACCTGAGTTATGAATAGGTCTATATTGAAACGACGTCTAAAAATCTGCTGCGTAGCTAGGTAATAGTTTAGGTATATCGTATGCTTACTGAGTTTAGTGGAGCGACGGATCGCTTCGTGTGATACATGTGATACATTGGATGCCATTGGCACCGGCGCGTTTGTCAATTGGCACCGGCGTCATATATAGCGTTGCCTATTTTCTTTCAATAATACACGTTAAGCGCCAACCACGTTTTGTAATCTGGCGCGAACACCGTGGCTGGTGCCTGGCCTGTCACTTCGAGAGCACAGTTGTCACCGAGCGGTGGGCGAATCACAACGACCGTAGGTCGCCGCCCACGTGCGGAATGACCGGCGGGCTGCTGAGTGCGGACGTAACCCCGGCACGGCCGAATGTGCTCCAGCCACGGCATCACGGCATCACCACCCACGGCACGGCCGAATGTGCTCCATCCACGGCATCACGGCATCACGGCATCACCATCCACGGCACGGCCGAATGTGCTCCAACCACGGCATCACGGCATCACCACCCACGGCACGGCCGAATGTGCTCCAACCACGGCATCACGGCATCACCACCCATGGCACGCACCACACGCCGTCCTCCGTCGGCGCCGACGCCTGGCGCGTGATTACGGACACTCGGGTGGCGACGGACATGCCCGACCGACGGACGTCCGGAGCACGGCCCAACCTGGCAGTGAACAGGACCATGCTGAGTTCTCCAGTGTCCCTAGGCCTTCCTCACTCAGACGGTTACGGGTATTTCTGACGTGAGCAGCAGATGTTGACCATCTTGCTGTGGCTTTTCTTTGGAGGCGTTTTTTGTTTGTTCTCTTCAACACTATATGTGCTTTAATGGGATGAACTTGCATTCATAATATTGTCTTCAAATTCGCTGACATCGTTTTGTTTCATTCTACTTGTGCTACAATGTAGTCACCTTTGCAGATAACCACTTCTGCGAAAAACGAGTTTGAACTTCGCTGATTAACTTTGAAAAAATATCCAAAGTTGGGTTTTCAGTATTTCCCCTTACATGGAATATACATTGCATTTAGGTCTTACAGAAATTGGTGAAGTTCATATACACACTCACGGTGACGCAGCCAGGATTTTTTTTAAGGGGGTCGACCAAAATAAATGTTATGGAAAAGAGAACGCTTTCGGTACAACATTTTTGGTTCAGAGTGACTCAAGTTAAAAAAATGCATTGTTCCCTCCGGTGCATTTTTGATTGCTAAGTGGGGAGGGGAGAGCAGTATCCCAGCCCACCATTCTTGGCTGCGCCTCTACACACACACATACACATATGTGCTTGCACCATGCAGACATTTTTTCACAAGACTAGGTGGGCTGCGGTGGCTTTGTCTCCGTGCCATTCACGGATGGGCGCGGCTCCCTGGTGACACCCAGCTCTTGACTCTCGTGCAGGGCGCCGTACGCCACACTGGGCTTCCTGCTGCCGGGCAGGCCGCGCTTCTCGAAGAGCTCCTCGATCTCTGAGAGCGTCTTGTCCTTGGTCTCTGGCACTAGCAGTGCGCCTATCACCGTGAACAGAAGGCACATACCAGCGTACAGGAAACATAGGCCGTAAAAGTGCAGGCCGTCGCGCAGCTGGAAGAACGTCTTGCCGACGACGAAGCTGCTAATCCACATGACCATCGACTGGACGGGCGAGATCACGGTGCGGTAGCGCAGCGGGATCATCTCGCCCATGATGACCATGCCGACCGGGCCGATGCCGATGTTGTACACGAACAGCGTCACGCTGAAGCCGAGGATAGCCACCCAGTCGGTGGCGGCCGGGTCCCGGATGAACATCGCCGCCAGCGCGATCGTCACCCAGCACACGCCGCACGTGAAGATGGCCGCCAGGAAGAGCGGCCGGCGGCCGGCGCGGTCCATCAGGAAGAAGGCCAGCACGGAGCCGACCGAGCTGAGCGCCGTGCTGATCACGGAGGCCAGCAGCGGGTCGGCGCTGCCGCCCGCCGCCAGGAACATGTCGTAGCTGTAGAGGTGGATGGCCGGCGTGCCCGACGTCGCCTTGCAGACGGTGACGGTGATGCTGATGACCAGCGGCATCAGGAAGGCCGTCTGACGCAGCTCGCTGATCGGCGGCAGGTCGGGGTTGTGCGCCAGGCTTCGCTGCTTGATGCGCGCCAGCTCGGCCGCGGCGTCCGTGTCGCCGGTGTAGAAGAGCAGCGACCGGTGCGCCTCATCCTCGCGGCCGTGCGTGGCCAGCCAGTTGGGCGTCTCCGGCAGTCGCCACAGCACGAGCGGGAACACGCCGTAGAAGGCGGCGATGACGCCGCCGATCTGCTGCCACGTCAGCGCGAAGCCCATGCTGTAGACGGCGATGAGGCCGACGTTGATGGCGAACATGCCGGCGCCGACGAGCGCGCCGCGCAGATGCGGCTCCACTGTCTCGCTGATGAAGATGTGCGGCATCGGCAGCACCGAGCCCATCCCCAGGCCGCACAGGAAGCGGCCCGCCAGCAGCATCTCCACGTTTATCGGGAAGGTCATGAGCAGCGCGCCCACGCACATGACCGGCGAGACGAGCATGAGCGAGCGACGCCGACCAAACGCCAGCATGAAGCACTGCAGCGGCGTGCCGAGGGCGATGCCTAGCAGGAAGATGGCTCCGATCCATGAGGCCTGTTCGTCGGTAATCGACAAACCGGAGCCGGCGCGGCGCAGCTGCGGCAACGCCGGCGTCGTGTAGCCCTCCAGTAGGCCATAGGCTGTCAGGAAGCTATTGGCCGCTATCGAGCCCAGCACCTGGCGAATCAGGGTGGGTTAGTTAGCTGATATATATATATATATATATATATATATATATATATATATATATATATATATTTATATATATATATATATATATATATATATATATATATATATATATATGTATATATATATATATATATATATATATATATATATATATATGTATATATGTATATACATATCACCACGTCGCTCCTCTTGCCAACCCATGGGTTTCAGGTGTCTTATTTTAATTATTACACCCACTGTAGCAGGGTCAAAACTATTATGTCTGCCGAATTGATGCCTAGTTCGCATTAGATGGTATGTCTTGTATCGCATGCTCACCCCCTCAATAAACCGCTACCCGAAGTGGGGTCGGTCATGTAATCTGGCCATACGGCGACTTTTACATCAACATCAGTGTTCTAATATGAATAAAAGCGATTGCCACTATGTTCCGGGCCTATATGTTCGCGGTTAAGTTGGACTGGTTTCTCTTATTCTCCCGTCACCGCATTCATTTTCGGTTGAGTTCATGAATATACGTATCAATTGTATATCCAACCTGATATCCCGCCTGCCTGTTATCGCATGCCGATATATCTCCGGCCTGTTCTCGGTTCCAATTGGGTGTTTTCGTGTGACATGCTATGACGTCCGTGATATACTCATTTCATGATGGATTTTTACCACGTCATTGATGTGCTTTAGGCCAAGGCCCAGGACAATATTTGCATAGCTGGTTATAGTTAAAAGTATGAAAACAAGTGTCACAGTAAGACTGGAGAAACCTAAAGTAAGACTGGAGAAACCAACTGCCACAGAGCAGCTGAGTGGCCGCGGCGTATATATGGCTTATGGCGCACATATGGCATGACTGTCGGTTGTGAGCCAAAGTGGCGCATTCAGACAGCCCTCTGCACCCTGCGCAGTGGTGGCGCCCCGATCAGCTCACAGCGGACAGCACGCATCATCAGGTTGGGCCCAGTAGTCCACCGTGCACAGCGGACGACTCCCCTCCTCAGATTGCAGGGGCGGATTCAAGGTGGCCATGGTCCCCGCCTCCCCCAAGAGACCGATTCTCGCCGACATTTTGCACAAAGTGACATTTCCTCGAAATATAACAACATGTTATGATATAAATATTGTCTTAAGCAGCCCCGATGAATCTGGTGAGTGCTTCGAAATCGGATTAAAAAAGTTCCCACCCACCCCGAGCCAGGTTTCTGGATCCGCCCCTGCTGAAACCCGTCAGCCTACCCTGCTCGAGTCTAAGAATCCCATAATTCCTCATTCACACCGGGGGTATAGTCATATTCAGGTATCCAACACGGTTTCGGTGGCGGACCCGGGTCCGGGCTGCTGTGTCGCAGTACGTACCTGGTGGGCCTTGCCCATACTGGTCGTCGGGCTAGCGCCTCCCCCTGCGGACTGGCTTCTCAGGCACGCGACAGGTATCAGGTGGCGCACGCCCAAGTGGTCGTGATTGCGCAGGTCAGGTGGCCGCGCGCGGCCACTTGTCCGCTGCGTGCGTGGCGCCTGGCTTTCATCGTTCGGTACTGTGTGGCATGGAGTCGCAACAGATACTTATCGCCGCGCTTACGGTGTGCCGCTGGCCAGACCGCCAGATCGTAAATTGCAGTGTTGATTGACAGGAGGAGGAGTTGCCGTACGTAAGTACATGCTTTGCGAGTATGCGCCTTTATTTTTGCATCGATCCATTATAATCGATACCGAACAAACAAACAAAAAACGCTGGATGTGATTCATATTGGCATCAGTCACGCATAATAGCATCCGCAAAGGCACGATAAATACATTTAGTGAAGGAGAAACTGATGCATTATTTGCATCCCAATCAATCATTCAAAATCGGAGGCAGAGTTTGGCATGCATACTGCGAGAAATCCCTATGGGAGATGTATAAATGCGGCCGCTCGGCAGAGTTGTCAGCTTGCGTGTGGGTGTATGTGTTTATGTGTGTATGGGGCTTGTGCATGTGAGTGAGTCCACCAATGAACAAGAGCATCGAACGATCACACCATCTGCAGCTTTAGTTGGTTGAACATTGAACATGGCTGTTAAGTGGCCGAACATGTGTGGGTCTTAGGTGATTGAGCATCTGCAGTCTTTAGATGTTCAATGCCCAGATGTGGAGTTTACATATCTGGATCGAAAATGGACAGCTTCGCAAATATTGTTGTATGTTAGAAGCGTAAGGGCATTGTCAGTTAAATAGGATTTCATGTTGTTTTTAAGAGACATGCCTGTGCTCTTCACTATGCTGAGTGTTTCTATGTTGAAAGGCGTTGCACGAGACGGGGTGTTAAAATGCTGAGAGCTTCTGCTACCTTATCATTACGCTGTGCTTCGAAGCCAAAGTCTGAGGATCAGATGCAGAATATGTGGTCAGCGTTTTCGTTAGCATCAGTGCCATGGTGCATAGGCTGTTCTTTCCGATCAGACTTGTTTCGGTTGGGTTGCGATGATCCCTTGCGCTGTTTTGGCTCCACGGTTCCCGAGCTATAATATAGATCCCTTTGATGTTGACCACGAATGCGCTGCTTGGATCGTTTAGGCGACACGTTTCGCTTGTGACAGTGAATATTTCTCCACAAATCATGGCTTACAGCATGCGGTGCCATCTTACGTCCTAATACTTTCATCCTGCCTTCCTAGAAGCACCACCGATCCCATCCCATTGTGGGAATTATCCTCCGCTAAGGAGCACTGATATGAAGCACCAGCTAATTCGCTATCATCATATTTGCACAACGATATTCGCAAGTACAGCATGAAGTATAAAGAATACAGTACAGTATAAAGAATATTCGCAAATGCAGGTAGATCATTAGTCTCACACCATCGTTACACATGAAGTATGCTTCACTTCAGTTATATAACGATTATACGTACATGCAATCGTCCGCCAGTAACAAGAACATCGAACGATTACACCATCTGCAGCTTTAGTTGGTTGAACATTGAGCATGGCTGTTAAGTGGCCGAAGGTACGTGGGTCTTAGGCTATTGAGCATCTGCAAGCTCTAGATGATCAATGGCCACATGTGGACTTTGCATTTCTGGGTCCAAGATTGACAGCTTCGCAAATTGTGTGGTATGTCGTAAGCCATCTGTCCCCGAAAAAAAAACATTTCATGTTGTTCTTAAGAGGCATGTCTATGCTCTTCACTATGCTGCATGGTTCTATATGGAAATATTCGAGTTGTAGACTAGGTATCCCCGTTTTATGACATAATGACCCAGGCTGGAGTTCAGACATACACTCCGCGGAAAACACTCTGTTTCTCGTATTGGTGCTCGGGATGGGTGCACAGCGTGCATGTCGAGCACGTTCACATATTTTGGGCGTGGCGCCTTCAAGTTTTGGAGCTTATGAGGTCAGTGCAGTTTGAAGCCGGTTGGAGCTGAAACTGTATCATATAAAATATTTATTACGCTTTGAGTACATGGCCAACAACGCAGGATAAGTGTGCTGCATACAACTAGTGATTAGCACCAGATTCTTGGTGTTGGATAATCGATTCTGATTGTTAGTAAGGTACTTTTGGTCATCGAAACTCATTCGATTTGTAATGTATATGATGTTAGGAATATAATAAACTACTTCCCTATCTTTCCCTAAATAAAGTAAGGCACATGCCTTGTGTGTACCTTAGTGATTTTCGGAATACATTTAATTACTTCTCTAACTTTCCCTTCAACCAAGTAAGGCACTTACCGTGTGTACATTATTTGATCTCAGCTTTGGTGGCAAGTTCTGTCGTGGTCGACGACGACACCCGAACGATACCGCGGGAGACAGGGGGTGTTGAAATACCGAGATCTTCTGTTATCTCATCAATACGCTGTGCTTTGAAACCAAATTTGAGGATCATAGACAGGATACGTGGTGAACTGCTTCGTTAGCATCAGTAGTGCTACGGTGCATGAGCTATTTCGTTGCAATCGGGCTTGTCGCGTTTTGGTTCCGTTGTTCTATTGCACTGGTGTGGCTTCCATGGTTCCCAGATAGATATAACATAGATCCCTTTGATATTGACCACCAATGCGCTGACTTGGACCTTTTAGGCGACACGTTTCGCTTGCAACAATATATATTTATCGATCAAATCATGGCTTACAGCATGCAGTTCCATCTTATGTCCTTATGCTTTCACCTTGCTTTCCTTGAAGCACCACCAATTCCATCCGATTCTGGGAATTATCCTCGGCAAAGAAGCACTGATATGAAGCGCCAGCTAATTCGCTAATCATCATATCTGCACAATCATCACGCTACTGATGATCACTGCATCGGGGTGGGTCCGTCCAGATCGGGCTTGTCCGTCAGGGTCACTTGACACGGTGCCGAATTGCACGGCGCGAACTCCAGCTCGAGAATAGTCAGCTGATTGGTGCCATTCAGCAGCGACCCGGGCACGTACAGTGTCACCTGTGGACCCTCCATCGGTCAGTATCGGCCCAGGTTGAAGCCATTGACAAACGCCACGCCTCGGTGCCAGCCGTCCAGCCGGAGGAAGGTGTCGGCTGGCGTGTCCAGATTCACGTCGGTGGGCAGCTCGAAGCTGCCCGTGTAGAAGGCCGGCGCCGGCTGGAACTTGCCAACGGGAGCGGCGTCCAACAGCGTCTGGATGTTGGGCATCTGTGTGTCGTTGAGCGGCATGGACACGTGCTCCCATCCGACCAACTGACTGCTGCCGGCGAACGGCGGTGTCACGATGCCCTTGACGTCGTTGAGGAAGCTGCCGTAGCAGATGCGGCCCTGGTTCTCCACCAGGAGCTGGAGGCGGCTGCCGGGCGACACCGTGATCGGCATCTCGTAGATGCTGTCGCCGCGGCTCAGCGTGCCCGCCGGCTGGCCGTCGATGAACACGTAGCCCCGGTCGCGCAGTCCGGTGACGTTGAGCAGCACCGGGTCCGTGGCCAGCTGGCCGACGGTGTGCGAGTATAGCACGAAGCCGTGCGCCTGCTGCAGCTGCTCGAATGTCAGCGGGTCGTCCGACGTGACCGGCGAGAGGCCGCAGGCGCTGGCCACGGTCAGCAGGCCGGCCGAGCGGGTTAGCGTCACGGCGCCGTACGCGCACACCTCGGGCTGCGCCGGGGGGTCTGGCACCACCCAGCCGTCCACGAACGGCAGCGTGGTATTGCGCATGGCGAAGAACTTGTCGGTGAGCCAACCGTTCTCGGCGATTGGAGCGTCGAAGTCGTACGACGTGGGGCAGGCGAGGTAGTTGTGGTCCAGGTTGGCGCCGGCGCTGAAGCCGAACGAGGTACCGCCGTGCGCTATGTACAGGTTGACGCTGGCGCCCACCTCCAGCATCTCCTCCAGCGTGGTGACGACGCCGTCGATGGATATCCGCGAGTGCGGGTTGCCCCAGTGGTCCAGCCAACCAGGGTAGTACTCGGAGTTGATGAGTGGTCCGCGCGGCTCGAACAGGCGCTGCACAGCAAAGGCGGCCGTAACGTTCGTGCCGGGGCCGAAGTCGATGGTAGCGTACGCTCCGGCCATCTTGCCGCAGTGCAGGTAGTGCTGGCTGTCGCCGTCGGTGGTGAAGAGCATGGTGCCGTTGCCCAGATGCTGGCGAACTTTGTCGTGCAGGTGCTGGAGGTAGACGAAGTCGCAGGTCGGGTAGCTACCGTACTCGTTCTCCAGCTGTCGGCAGATGTACAGCATGACTTCGCCAGCACTGCTGTGTTGCAGGCAGTCGCGGGACGACATCACCAAATAAGCAGCTGCAGTTTAGGTTAGGTTAACATCACAGACATGAACATCCGCGGTAATACTTCAGCGATAACCGGACAGACCCATGTTCTGTTGTACATTTATCTAGAGGACAATTCCAGAAATCAGGGTTCGGGAGGCAAAAGCTACCATATTGTGATGTTGGCAATTAACCAGGACCAGATTCCGATATAGCTCCCCAGTGCTTTGAAGGAAGCTAATGGGCCCCACATGATATGTAATACTGATCAGATGCTTAGGGACGTCTGCCACATTCCGACGTCATGCGACGACCTCGGGTGGCGTCGCAGATCCTCGTCCAATATGGCGCAACATATCGTCTAAATGACAGAATTTGTCTGCTTCGCGTCTGGCAGGCCGCGGGTGGCGTCGTTGAAACGTAGGCAGCAGCTTGGCGTACCGGCGGTAGCTCTTTGCTGTTCGAAACGGCGCCAGTGCAGTCACCATGGATCAGGTCGTCGATCGTGTAGCTATGGCCTTCGCAGCCTGCAGTAGAGCCAGCCATAATAGTGCCATCAGCCCTGTCCGGGATAGTTGGGAGTATGTGTGGGAGCGACATGAGTCCTGGTCTTGTGGTCAGCTGTCGCACTTCGTTTTTTCAATCAGGAGCTTGAAATCGCCGTTGGCTCAGGGTCTCTCTTTGCTTGCCGGAACCCTCTTTGTCTCGCCGAAGGCCCGCCCAATGATATGAGGTCCTATCTGTCAGTCCATGTCCCTTTATATGTGTTTAGGCCCCTCTGCCGGCCCAGTGGCCCTTTATGCAGGCTCGGGGCCCCTCCAATGGCTCTGGATCCTCTCTGGTGGACAAGGGCCCACTGTGGCGGTCCAGGATCCCTCTTCGGTGTCTCAGGGACCCTCTGCTCTCCGTGTCCCTCTCAGTCAGGCCGAAAGCCCTTTCAACGAACCGGGCTCCTTCCGTCAGTTCAAGGCTCTTCTTCTCCGTCTGCCCAGGTACCCTACATGTCGGCTCAGGACCTCCTCCGATGGCCCGGGGTCTACTCCGGTGACTAGGGTCCCATCTGTCTGATGAGGTGCCCTCTCCGTTGGTTCAGGTGGCCATTCCGTCACCTCAGGGCGTCTCTTCGTTGACACGGGCGGAGCCGTCTGTCAGCCTCTTTTTACTGGCCGAGCCGTCTGTCAGCCGGAGGTCTTATCAAGCTCGGGGCCCGGGGGTCTGATCACGGTTGGTGTAATTTGCTGTAGTCTTTCATCAATGTTTGGTTGCAATTTGGTGTAGCTGTTCATCTAGGGTTAGTGCATTCTGGTACAAAATATTATCCTGCATTGGTGCGTTTTGATCCATAGGTTCATCTAGGATTGGTGCGTTTTGGTGCGGAAAATTATCTAATGTTGGTACCTTTTGGTGCGGAAGATCTTAGATGCTGGAGCATCTCGTCGACCCCTTAGTCATGCTTGGTCTGGGCTTCGCTCAGCGCTACTTGCTATGCGAGTCACGACACGTCGCATCGCACCACCTCTTCCGGCCTGTCGCCACCGGATTCGTGGAGAAAGAGAGAGTGGGATTCCATATGAAGGGGCGAGAGGAGCTTTGGACGAGTGTGATGAGATGAGATGAGATTTTAATTTAGTGCCCTTTCTCTCAGCGAGAGAATGGGCACTAAAATTCGGGGGGCACCGAAACTTGGGATGGCTTCCGTCCTGTCAAGTCCTTGTTTCGCCACTGGTATCACGGTATTAGCAAGATTAACCTCCGCAAGCGGTTTGGATTGATTAAAAATTTGGGCTGCAAGCTGCCTCGACGCCACGAAACTCGTAACCCGCCAAGACAAACCCTAGCAATCGAATAGTGTATTTATTTCCCAGACATCTTCAGACCGAACCCCCCTCTGGTCAACTACCCCTTAAAGAAAATCATGATAGGGATACAAGATTCTTGATGCCCCCTTGTCCAAATCCTGGATCCGCACCTGACTGTTGTGGGGGATATCGGGCGAAGTCATCGCGGTCGCAGCGGACACAGTCAGCCGGATATGAGCCCGGTCCAAACCATCATAATATCTCCTTTACGCCATTTTCATGTCTAGCCGCTTTTCACACTGCAGCGATGCTCATCTTATCTTTGGGCGACAAGACAAGAACGTGGACGTCTTGTCCGCCTCATCTGCGTGAGGGAGGTAGGGCGACGGCCATATTACTAGCCTGCCCACAGCCGGAGGTAACTTACGACTCAGTCTCGTGCTGGTGGCAGTTTCTGGTAATAAATCACGGAGCAATGTACCTCTACGGTAATCGTACAATTTGCACATGGCTTGTCATATATCAAGAATAACATGGTGCCGCGATATTTGGAGAACGCTAATTCACAGGGTCTTATTCACAAAATGGGATTTAGCAATACCGACAACAATAAATTTGGGTCGCACTTGCTTCCGTGACATAGAATGTCCCTCACCTAGTTTGGCCTAAGTGAACATTCATATCCTTCCCACATGGATGCCATGACATCCATATATTTATATATATATATATATATATATATATATATATATATATATATATATATATATATATATATATATATATATATATATATATATATATATATATAAAACATTATGTATATATATATATATATATATATATATATATATATATATACATACGTACATATATATATATATATATATATATATATAATATATATATATATATATATATATATATATATATATATATATATATATATATATATATATAAAAATATATATATATATATATATATATATATATATATATATATATATATATATATATATATATATATATATATATATATATATATATATATATATATATATATATATATATATATAATATATATATCTATATATTTGTATATACGTTTCATTGAATAAAACAGCATACTTCGTATTGATGTGCCTCTTTGAAAGGCTCTCAAAGCGCCTGATGGTGGTCCGTTCGTGTGAAGAAGCTGCATGTAAAATTGTGCCTATATTCTCGCATTCACGTAACGTTTCGTTAGGACATCCAACATCTTCAGACATACTGATAAGACACAACATAAGAACATAATACATTCGCAAGCATTTAGATCTCTATATGATTTGCCCGTCAACAAAGGACATTTTATCTTGCTTTTCTCTAACACAAACGTAGATCTCATATGCGGGCATTTCTTATATAGCAATGCTTTAACGGTAGTATACTAAATGGTTATGCTATACACTTTCTCAATTTTATACATATAAACACGGATGAACAAATGTAGATGCACACTACCACTCGAGTTTCCAAAAGCACCGACTGCATAGCCAGTAGCAGTCTCGTATGCCCTTGGGGGGATTGGTTGTCTATCATAAGAGCACATCAACACGAAGTATGCTGTTTCATTCAATGAAACATGCATTAAAGATAATCTGCTCCCAACATTTACTTGTATATATATATATGGAACAATATCTAAGGAGATTAAAATCCTCCACCTCGCACAGCGAGATATATAAAATGAAAGCATTGCCAGTGCTCACCCACTCAGTGTCAGGACTAATTTGATTCCCCCTCCCACGATACCTTTTTAGGTAACTCCTAAACCGCTCAAGCAATCGGTTTTGAAATTTGGCATAGCTTCCGATGCGTCACTTGAGCACATCGTGTGAAACAATTGCATCGCATGTACATTTAAATATTTTCGTATGCAAGCCACGATGCAAAATACAGCGAAAATGGAACTATGGGTTCATAGATACATAGTCGCAGAAAAAAGCATACGAAGAATATTCGCAACTGCAGGTAGAGTTATAAGTCTCACACAATCGTCACACCTAAAGTATGCTTCATTTCAGTTTGAAGAAGGATTCTACGTACATGCAATCGTCCTCCAGAAAACAAGAATATCCAGCGATCACATCATCTGCAGGTTTAGTTGGATGATCTGGATATGGGTGTTAAGTGGCCGAACATACGCGGGTCTTATGTGATTGAGCATCTGCAGACTTTAGATGATCAATGCCCACATGTGAAGTTTGTATATCTGTGGCGAAGATTGACACCTTCGCACATTTTGTAGTATGTCGAAAGCTTAGGCCATCTGTCAGTTAAACAACAGTGAATGTCCCTCCTTAGGAGCATGTCTATGCTCTTCACTATGCAGCATGTTTCTACTATGGAATTATTCGAGTTGTAGACCAGACGTCCCCGTTGTATAACATAATGACCCAGGCTGGAGTTCAAACATGTACTCCTCTGGAAACAACCCGACTTCCGTGTCGGTGCTCGGGTTGGATGCACAGCGTGGCGGTCGACCACGTGCACATATTACGGGCGTGGTGCTTTCAATTTTTTGAAGCAAATGCGGGTAATCCAGTTCGAAGGCGGTTGGAGCTGAAACTGCATCATGCAGAATACATATTAGCCTTTGAGCACATGACCAACAATGCGGAAAAAGGGGGCTGGTATACAACTAGTGATTAGCACCAGACACGTCGTGTTGGAAAATCGTTTCTGATTGCTTGTAAGGAACGGTTGGCTATAGGACTCACTAAATTTTATTGCATCTGATTTTATGAATATAATGGATTAATTTCCTGATTAAAGTAAGGTACTTAATACGATTCACGTACAGAATATCCAACCGGTGTGCATTATTTTACATCAGCCTTAGTGGCTCCTTCTGACGTGTTCGGAAACGACACACGAAGGACACCGCGGGCGACAGGGGGTGTTGAATTACCGTGAGCTTCTGATATCTTATCGGCCAAATATGCATATGCTTCGAAGCCAAAGTCCGAGGATCAGAGACAGGATAGGTGGTGACCTTTTTGGTTAGCATCAGGACTATGGTGTACAAGATATTTCTTTGTGACCAGGCTTGTTGTGTTTGGGGTCAGTTGTTCCCGTATGCTGGTTTGGCTTCCATGGTTCTCTGATATATATATATATATATATATATATATATATATATATATATATATATATATATATACATATACATATATATACATATATATATATATATATATATATATATATATATATATATATATATATATATATATAATATATATATATATATATATATATATATATATATATATATATATCTATGTGAATATATATATATATATATATATATATATATATATATATATATATATATATATATATATATATATATATATATATATATATACATACAGCAGGTCCCTTTGATGCTGACCACCTATGCGCTCCATTGGGCCTTTTAGGCGACACGTTTCAATCGTGATAATATATTATCCTCCCACATCTGATGGCGTACAGCATGCAGTTCCATTTTACCTCCTGATGCTTCATCTTGCCTTCCTTAAAGAACCACCAATTACATCCGAATGTGGGAATTATTTTCGGCTAAGGAGCATTGACCTGAAATATGTCACCTAATTCTTGCGTGTCCTCAATCGATTTGGTGAATGCAAGATGGCTTGTGTCGTGATTTCACACGTTATTTGTTACCGTGTGCATAATCATGAAATCACGGAAAGAGATTGACAAAAATGGGCTAAAATGGAAAGCACAAACTTTATCAAGGAAATTTGTACCCTGGGAAACGAAGGAATGGAAGATTGGCTTCTGTGCGAATCACTATATGTGCACAAGCATCACGCTACGAGTGATCACGGTATCGGGGTGGGTCCATCCAGATCGGGCTTGTCCGTCAGGGTCACTTGACACGGTGCCGAATCGCACGGTGCGAACTCCAGCTCGAGAATAGTCAGCTGATTGGTGCCATTCAGCAGCGACCCGGGCACGTACAGTGTCACCTGTGGACCCTCCACCGGCCAGTACCGGCCCAGGTTGAAGCCATTGACAAACGCCACGCCTCGGTGCCAGCCGTCCAGCCGGAGGAAGGTGTCGGCTGGCGCGTCCAGATTCACGTCGGTGGGCAGCTCGAAGCTGCCAGTGTAGAAGGCCGGCGCCGGCTGAAACTTGCCAACGGGAGCCGCGTCCAACAGAGTCTGGATGTTGGGCATCTGCGTGTCGTTGAGCGGCATGGACACGTGCTCCCATCCGACCAACTGACTGCTGCCGGCGAACGGCGGTGTCACGATGCCCTTGACGTCGTTGAGGAAGCCGTAGCAGATGCGGCCCTGGTTCTCCACCAGGAGCTGGAGGCGGCTGCCGGGCGACACCGTTATCGGCATCTCGTAGATGCTGTCGCCGCGGCTCAGCGTGCCCGCCGGCTTGCCGTCGATGAACACGTAGCCCCGGTCGCGCAGTCCGGTGACGTTGAGCAGCACCGGGTCCGTGGCCAGCTGGCCGAAGGTGTGCGAGTATAGCACGAAGCCGTGCGCCTGCCGTAGCTGCTCGAACGTCAGCGGGTCGTCCGACGTGACCGGCGAGAGGCCGCAGGCGCCGGCCACGGCCAGCAGGCCGGCCGAGCGGGTTAGCGTCACGGCGCCGTACGCGCGCACCTCGGGCTGAGCCGGGGGGTCTGGCACCACCCAGCCGTCCACGAACGGCAGCGTGGCATTGCGCATGGCAAAGAACTTGTCCGTGAGCCGACCGTTCTCGGAAATTGGAGCGTCGTAATCGTACGACGTGGGGCAGGCGAGGTAGTTGGGGCCCAGGTTGGCGCCGGCGCTGAAGCCGAACGAGGTGCCGCCGTGCGCCATGTACACGTTGACGCTGGCGCCCACCTCCAGCATCTCCTCCAGCGTGGTGACGACGCCGTCGATGGGTATCCGCGAGTGCGGGTTGCCCCAGTGGTCCAGCCAACCGGGGTAGTACTCGGAGTTGATGAGTGGTCCGCGCGGCTCGAACAAGCGCTGCACGGCAAAGGCGGCCGTCACGTTCGTGCCGGGGCCGAAGTCGATGGTTGCGTACGCTCCGGCCATCTTGCCGCAGTGCAGGTAGTCCTGGCCGGCGCCGTCGGTGGTGAAGAGCAAGGTGCCGTTGCCGAGATGCTGGCGAAGTTTGTCGTGCAGGTGCTGGAGGTAGACGAAGTCGCAGGCCGGGTAGCTACCGTACTCGTTCTCCAGCTAACGACAGAGGTACGGCATGACTTCACCTGCACTGCTGTGTTGCATGCAGTCGGGACGACATCACCATATAACCAGCTGCTGGCTGAGGTCAACACCACAGACATGAACGTTCGTAGTAATACTTCAGCGACAACAGAACAGGCACATTGTCTGCTGCACAGTTATCTATAGATGAGCAATCCAGCAAGCAGTGTTCGGGGGGAGGGAGCAACGGTCAGCATATCGCATGTGATGTTGGCAATTAATCAGCATCAGATTCTGACATAGCTCCCAAGAGCTTTGAAGGAAGCTAATGGCCCCACATGCTAGGCAATGCTGAGCAGAAGCTTAGGTTACACCTCCCATGGGTCAATATGCGACTGCAATGCCGAGTGCAAAATGCTATTTTATGCTATTTTATGCTATTTTATCTGCAATTGTATATGTACTTGTATTGTATTTGCAATTGCATCTGTACTTAAAATATGTTAGTGTATCGGTATTGGCATATGTAACTTGCATTGTTGTGTTATATCAAATGTTGTTTCCAGTTGGCATGCTACTAGTCTCTTCATCCATGAGGGTTCTTGTTACTACCTTTAATGCAGCTTTCTCACAGCGACGAGAAGAATACCACGGCTGTATTCCGCCGCTTATAATGACTGCTGATATGTACGTCATGAATCTTTTAGCAAAGCATGTGTCAGGACATTGCATGTTTCCGATCTATAGCGGTATTTCTGGAAGAAACCATCGCTCATTTTACCCAACATTTTACCCAACGGTCAGCATATCGTATGTGATGTTGGCAATTAACCAGCATCAGATTCTGACATAGTTCCCAAGAGCTTTGAAGGAAGCTAAAGGCCCCACATGCTAGGCAATGCTGAGCAGAAGGTTATGGTACATCTCCGATGGGTCAATATGCGACTGCAATGCCGAGTGCAAAATGCAGTTTTGAAAGGAAAGCGGAAGACTAAGAAAGCAAATTCTGAGATTTGTGTTAACCAATGCTCCCCCAAAATATATTTCGGGCTGCTTCCTTGCTGCACGAGCAGATGCCTTCATGATGAACAGCAATAAATGAAAAGTAAAACGAATAAAAACCGATAACGCAGATACAAATCAAGTTGCTTCAATGGCAATAAGTTGTCTTCAGTGGAAGTGCACGGGCTTGATCCTACTTCGGAGATAATCGTTATTATCCACTATACAAGGAGGCAAAGAAGTAAGAAAATGTAAACGCTTTTAGCAGGTTAATATCCTTTGGCGACGTCCAGCAGATGAGATTGTAGCCCATCTAAACTTGAATTGTCTTATTGTGTAGTGATTACTACCATTGTAATTGGAACTCGACTATTTTATCTGCAAGTGTATATGTACTTGTGTTGTATCTGCAATTGCATCTGTAATTAAAATACGTTATGGTATCGGTATTGGCAAAAGTAACTTGCATTGTTGTGTTATATCAAATATTGTTTCCAGTTGGCATGCTACTAGTCTCTTCATCCATGAGGGTTCCTGTTGCTACCTTTAATGCAGCTTTCTCACAGCGACGAGAAGAATACCACGGCTGTATTCCGCCGCTTATAATGACTGCTGATATGTACGTCATGAATCTTTTAGTAAAGCATGTGTCAGGACATTGCATGTTTCCGATCTATAGCGGTATTTCTGGAAGCATCCATCGCTCATTTTGCGCAACTTGTAGTTTTTGTATGTTTTGCTGCAATACATTTGCAAGCTGCTTCATTTTTCATTCATTATCTTCTTAGACCATACCATACCTGGATGACGCCCGTCAGGTTAAATGATTCCATTGACACCGATTGACCTCGTCTAAAGTTTTTGTGACACTAAGTTCATTCTGACGACTTTTTGTTGCAGTTTACAGTCAACTTCATATATTTTCGTCACCCTTTGCCCTAGTGCAGTCCAAAATTGTCTTTTCGAGTCTTCCACAAGCCATTGTAATGAATAACGTCCATCGTGAGAACTGCGTGGTTCACCTGACCTGCACAAATGACCACAGATGTTACGAGGTTAATGAGGTATTGACAGATGGTTACGAATCGAAGCTGCACGTGTGCTTCTTTTGTTGCTCTATCTCAAACACACCCTTTGTACGGTTCGATTGATATTGTCGATACCTCATGTTTCCGGAGGTTTAGCCTTTGACGTGCCCTGCTCACGCCCAATTTTGAACGTCACTTTTATATTTGTGTGACACTAATTAGCCAACAGCATCAAAAGCGTGCCAATGGATTCCCCATGTTGTTTTTGTTGTCCTGCGGCTTTATCCTTTTTGTGGGCAAAATCGCGGGAAAAGCAACGGCAATATCCCTGAGATAAAAAGGCAAGCGAAATGTGCGACGAGGATCACCAAAATGGTTTCCTTTTAGCCGTTTTATGAAGCTTCCAGTGGTCTGTCGCAATGTAGTCTCTCGGGGTAATTGTCGCATCTCCATTTGCAGGAATAGATGTTGAAATGAATAGGTTGAAGCGGTTGCAGAACAACCGCTTGTTAGGCGTGCGATCGCCAAACAACTTTTGATGTTTCCCTGTGGCATGTGTCTATCATCACATCATCGCTGTTTGATGATCTCCGGATCATTACATATCTGACAATGATGTCAATAACCTGCATCGTTTTTAACCTGCGCCGTCTCGGGGGGGGTGATATGTGCCTCGACCCCTAAGGTTTTCCGTGGATAGGGAAAGAACGGTGCGCGGCAGCGCACCAAAATTTGGCATACCTTCTCCCACATCAATTTGGCATGTTGTGTTAACATTTTGAGGTCAAGTCATCTAGGGTCAACGAGTTAGTTATGGTCAAGTGAGGTCGCCTCTAGAAAAGTTCAACCAGTCGTCACGCTTTAACGGATAAAGATATTTTAATGAAATTTTCAGCGCTTCCTTATCTTTAGGGACGAAACAAAACGTACCAGAGGATTTTTACCAATTTCTGATTACTTATTAGTTTTGCATATTTGCCAATTAGAGCTAAAATCGAAGATTCTGGCACATCTAAAGTAAAAAAAAAATTTATGACAGCAAGTTGACTTCGAACAACGTTTTTCGGTCCGCTCTCCCCATTAGAAAACGAAAAATTAAAGTAAATTGAAAACTCGAAATGTTAAATTTTCAAAAAAGTAATATTTCGATTTTTTGTGTGGGCCAAAATTTTTGTGCCTCGGTCGATTTCGCCTTCCTTTTCTGATTCCAAACAATTTTTTCTTCAAATCTCCCCAAAATGAACTTCCCAGAGCCAAAAGCATAATGTAAGTCGTGAACACCTAGTGACGTCACCTTTGGGGATCCAATCTTGGTGGTGGTGTCTTGCCCTACTCGTCGAGCGTTTTTGTGCGACGCTTAGTTTGGGAATTAGAGGGGGTTGTATCAACCCCCTCCCCCCCAAGACCGGAAAGACGGGGAGGGTTAATGGCGGCATGTTTTCGGTCGTCGCATAATATTCCCAGGCATTTGTATTCATTTTATTGTTGTATGTGATTCATTGTACGTGAATGTTCACCAGATAATGAACGTAGAAAATAAATAACCAGTGATGTCATGTCACGTTAGGGCCAACCGAAAGGTCATGCGACGGCTTATGTTGATGCCCTTTACTAGTCACACAGAGTCTAACCGTCAAATTAGCGCATATACGCATTGGTGTTTCCCTCGTATTCCGGATGTTCTGACTACCATTCAGACAAGCGACACCGTGATCACCAGTCGGATGACCAGCACCATAATCACCAGCCATGCAATCTGAACTGGACCTACCGTCACCATTCGGATGATCTCACCTGCACCACGATCACCAGTCGGATGACCTGCACCATAATCACCAGCCATATGATCTCATCTGAACCCACCGCCACCTGTCGTATCGTCTCACCTGCACCATGATCACGGGACCTCCATTCTCGTGCAGCAGCGGCTTGATCCGCGGCAGCAGCTGGTCGAAGTAGCGGTCGACGAAGCGCAGGTAGTCGGCGTCACTCGACCGCAGCGCCATCTGCGGATTTTCGGTCAGCAGCCAGTAGGGCAGTCCGCCCATGTCGCGCTCCGAGTCCATGTAGGGGCCTGTGCGTAGGATCACCCACAGGCCCTGACGCTGCGCCTCCATCACGAAGGCCGCCAGGTCCTGTTCGCCTGAGTGCAGTGGAGGGGAGGAGAGGTTGTCAGCAAGTGTAGATCTTGCTCGTGTGAGCAAGGGGAGGTCACCTGCACTCCCAAGTCACCTGGGCGCCGGTGGGAAGGATATCAGGGAAAGTCTCAGGTAACCCAGACGCGTGGCGGGCAAGACAGGTCAAGTGCAGCTCACTGACGCGGACGCATGCTAGCAATGTATGCCATAAATATGCAGTCAAGTGGTAGAGGAAGAAAGAGTAGAATATCTCCACTTCCAGCTGATCTTAGGAATGGAAAAATGGTAGAACAGGCAACTGAATTTCTCATCTCGATGTAGGATATAATACGCAGCTCAAATGGGATGTCCCTCGGGACAGACACATCCACACACGCCCATACCGACATGACCACAAACGCACAAATATATATATATATATATATATATATATATATATATATATATATATATATATATATATATATATATGTGTGTGTGTGTGTGTGTATGTGTGTGTGCGTGTGTGTCTATCCCGAGGGACATCCCATTTGTGTTTCGCATAGAATCCGACATTGAGGTCAGAAATTCCGCCATCTGTTCTACCTTATTCCCTTCCTAGGGAAAACTGGAAATAGAGATATTACTTCACTTCATGCTTATTTCATGCGTTCACAGCATACGTCGTTGTGGGTGAGCTGCACTTGACCTGTCTTGCACTCCATACATACCAAAATCACTTACATCACATGCACAGCAGAGGTAGTGCGGAGAAGAGTGCCGACGTGCCGACGTTCGCGTCCAATATTGCTGCTTCGACCATCTGTCTAACTTTTTCTTTAATAGAGAGTTCATAGCGATTTTTAGAGCCATAGATTGTGACCCACACTGAAAGCAAAGCCAACCAAGACGTTGTATCACGTTCTTTTCTTAAATCATTTGTCTTTGGGGGGGCAAAATGCATGAAGATAATGGGAAGAGCAAAATAGTTTTGGAGGCATACTCCATTGGCTCCCATGCTAATTTTTTTTTGTGTCGGGGGGGGGGGGGGGGGGGGGGGGGGTGGGAAGGCAAAGCCAACATTGAAGGGGCACTTGCCTCCTCAACAGAATATAAAATAACACCCCTGCGTTTTATATATTGCTTGCGGTGGTGAATGTGACTGCGAGTAATTGGCTTCGTGTTGAAAGACCACTGGCGAGATGACGTGAAATGTGTAGTTCTTATGCTTACGAAGGTTTGCGAGAAATCGGATGAAAAGCTTAGCGCCGGAGGTCATGCGATTGTTGAAACTGATTATGCATAGAGCTACATGAGCGATGATGAAAGATATCAGAACATTTTTTTTAAATAATTTATAAAGTGTATTGGCATGAAGAGCGAATCAAGGGGACGTTTTTGGAAGTTCACAATCAAAATCCCTTCGACATAAATGATTTCGTGCCTCAGTATTAGTGATACGCAAGCTCATGACTTCGCCTGGCACAGATAACACGTGCAAATGTTGAGGTCATCGATCCCGCCAAGGTCGTGACCACCTGGCATCGCCATCACCGGGCAATATGTGATGAAATGTTGAAGGTGACAATCTTTGAAACCGATGGCATTCAGGAAAAGGCAATGAATGCCTCTAAAACAAGGATATTTGCTTTTCACCCTTTGAGAGTGTTTGAGGAAAACAAGCATGTTGATTTTGGGGAACTGTTATACTTTCAAAAAATCGAAGTAAAATCCAAAGTTTTGAACTCGAATTTGACGATCCAAGTTACATCCGAAATTAAATCGACGTGAAGATGACGCTCGTTTAGCTATTTCTACTTCGTAATAGTTCGCATTTTGAGCATCTAAAGTGCCTAGAATACATGTACCTTCAATACATCTCAGGTTATATCTCAGTGTCTTGATCTGATAATGAACTGACATCTGACGCACGTTCAAAGGACATAAATGTCCACTACATATATTTCGAGTGTTGCAAAATATCAATTATGAACATATAGCATGATTAGCACATCATAGATAGCAATAGCATAACTATACATAGCATAACAACATATTATTATTAACCAAACAAGGAGAGGGAGTATTTTTCAAGTTCCACCTGTCATTTGAACTAGGAAACTGATCTCGGGCCACATTTACGTTTATGTGTTCTTGCTTGATAATTTTCCTTTACATTCATATTGCACGTCTGACTGTTCCTTGTGTTGTTTGCTTACAACGGATGTTTCCCTGCACACCTACGAAATAATATGGAGGCGAGGTTCTGATCTGAATTTTCCTCGCTTTAGCTCCGGTATCGTTAAAGCCTAGAACATAATTGTGTTGACACAATGTATACACATAATGTAACTGAAGGCATGACAAATTTCAAAGCCATGGCCTTAGCGGTTCAACTACCTAAGAAAATATCAGTGAATGGTATCAAATTGTTCCATACGCAGTGCGAGGATCAGTAATGGTAATATCTGTGGTATTACATTTACTCTAATCTATGTGGATTCTGATCAATGAGATGTTGTGTCCCACTTCGAACTTGAACCCAACGCCCCAATTCCAAGAACAGCCACGCTTATCTACAGTGCCGGGAGTCGCCGTAACTCAGTAGGTAGGCACTCGACCTATAATCGCAAGATTGCGGCTCGAATTCCACAACCGGTGGTATTATCGAGCCCACTCAAATCAGTGCGAGAGGCTGGTCACGCTAGATGGCTTAGCAGTCGAATGTGTTGTACCCGAATTCAAGATCTACATTATCTACCGTGCCAGAGTGAGCAACGGAGGCGAGATGCGACCTTTCCTTCTAAGAATATGCCTGATTGCTTAAGAAAGAGCATACCCAATCCTGACGCGTGCTGTGTAAAAAAAATTGATTACTAAACATTTTAGACTCATTTAGACTGAGAAAGAACATTTAACGAGGCAGCTGTTGGGCATTCATGCCCAGGAAAAACGAAGTTAGAAGCTGGTGCCAATCAGATGCCTCCCTGCATTATTGGTCAGTCTAAAAGTAAATGGATTCAATGGAAGTTTAGCTGGGTGTTTTATTAACCTCGGTCGATTGCGGCTATAATTGGGTTGATATAGCGCGGCTGCCGACTCACCGGGCACGAACTGAATGGTGGCTCGGCGAGGAATCGGCAGAACACCGCCATGGTGCCCGCATGGTCCAGGCCAGACCTCGACTGCCGCTCTTTGGACCAGAAACTATTTCACTGGAGTTCGCTTGGCGTTGTGCAGAGGATCACATCGTTTGTTATTATAAACTCAGCAGGGCGTACGTTATGAAGTGTTTATGCATTCAGTCATCGTTCATATGGTCAATCCTGCGAACTAACGCCTGCAAGCATGTATGGTGAACAATGGTTCAGCTTAGCCATCAGCTATCATCATGATTCCGCAAGCTACGGGTATAATTATCAAGGTTCTTATTGGAACTTCAGCACGAAAGTGAATATGCGAACATCTATTGCACGAAAATGTACCATGGCTACACGTATGGGCACAACAAGCTTTGATCTACGTTATCAAGTAACAGCATGCATGGTAAATTAGTTGGCATAGGGTTATTAGGCGGACACGGCCCGTTTCAAGGCAATATTTTCATTCCGCCTTCGCTGTGCAGTGTTTGAAAATGGTTATCATGTCATCTCCAATATTGTCTGGAGCTGTTCCTACTGATAAAATACTGCTGTGAAATTTCGCATGCTAGTCTCGTCATCGATGCCTTCCATCGATTTAAATCGATAGAAGGCACCTTGTTCGAGGAAAATAAGTTGATCCATCAAGGTCACGAAGCTAGGTCAGGTCAAAGTCAGGTTACAATAATCTTTATCGTTACTTTTGATGTCAACTCAGCACCTGCTGGTATATTGAAGGTCGTATATTTTCTTTACACGGAGGAGGGGTTATTGGAGTTTAGGGCCGGATCGACTGCGTCGGTCATGCAGCTAAAACTATGCAACTAGACTGTGAAAAAGAAGAAACGAAAAAAGAAACTAGAAGAAATGAACTAAGAATGTTAGAGACACAGGGAATATATCATTGGAAGCCAATATAGCCCAATCTTATTTCTTCATTTTGATGCCAAATGGATGCTGGATTCTACCAGCTCTGTTTGATCCTCCATCTGCTGGATCTGCTTGATGTATTCATGCCTCCGCTCGTGTCAGTAAGCAAACGCAACCCGATCATCCAGGACGGCCCCTTTGCTGTGAGGAATGCTTCCTGGGATCAGGCAGCATTGGTAACGAGGCAGCCGGGGGCCATTTACCTAAGTTACGAGCATGCAGTTCTCGGACAGGTACCTGGAAATAGCATACGAGACGTAAGACATGGGCATGAGTCGCGAATGCCACGGGGTTCCCGGGTCGACGTAAGCCACGTAACCCTGCTGCACCATCGCAGAAGGTGCGCTTCGAGCAGCGTGCCAAATGAACACGTAGGTACTAATTGCAAATTATCAGCAATGAAGCTCCAATACCTCTACAGGGTAAGGTGAAGGTGAATTAACGAGTCTTGTTTCCAAGTATTGGCAGACAAATGCCGTGGGACAAGGAGCCATTAGTACTCAATTAACATCTGATGACGTATATGCGTTCATATACATGCAAACGCTGTATCAAGCGTTGTTCTGTAGCATGGCAACGCTGTATCAAGGATTCCAACTCCCAACGAGTGTGGTAGCACTCATCAAGCTACATTGGATTGCATTCATGGAATTTTCCTCACGGCACATCCTGCTAATTACAATCCATGGAGCCCGCTGTTCGGACACGTTTGCCATACGTGTCACTCGCCGCTTCGATGTGGACGAACAGAACTGCCGCTCGTAGAGGTCCGGAGTTCGAACATGCAGGACATCGATTACGGTACGCTTCACAATTGACAAATTTCGACAATTGTACAATTAGACCGTGCTAAACCGTTATATCTCAGGTCGACTGTGTACGGAGAAGTGCAGGTGCGATTGGAATGTACTCGGTTTTAACGATACCGCCTCAACTACTGCAAACATAAATAGTTATTTGTTTGCTTTGCGTACAGGGACTAATTATATTTATAATTGTCAACTAATGAAGACTTCAGGTGTGTGAGAGTGTAATGTATTGTAATTTGAGGTGAGTTAGGTGGCCATACACAATAGCCCCTGATAATAGCATTAACTAAGGCATGCACGAGTCAAATTCGGTGCATGTGCACAACTGCACTTCAGAAATAATATGGCGTTCCAAAATTTCGTCAATCGGACTGATATCCTGTCAATTTCTCCTCAAACCGAAAGCATTCAGCTTGACCACATTAACCAATGTAGAATCAACTCTTCATGAACCATCATGTTAGTGACTCTCATTCGAGTGGTCGAGATGTTCGTGCATGTTGCGGTCCAGGTTGGTGGCAGGTCGTGATGGCGCTATGGAGCTTTTTGTACTTTTTTCCTTGTAATGTTTTGCTCGCAACTGAAGCTGAAAGTTAGCTAAGCGTCTTCAGGCGTCTGAATCGTGGCTTTAAAAAAATTCGCAAAGCGAAATGGGGACCGTTCCGGCAAATTCCCGACTCAACAATTGTATTCAACAATTGTGTAAGTGTGTGCGCATAGGTATGCATGTAAGTGTGTGCTTGTGCGTCTGTGTGTGCATACATGTGTGAGCGCGCTCGTATGCATGAGTGTCCCGCAGACGGGGAAGTAGCGAATGTTGCAATGATGGCGAGTGCTCGGTTGCATCTGGTATGCGGGATGCATGTGCATGGACATGTAAACGTGCCTGGGTATGAACGAAGTCCTTTATCACAACGGCCTATCGAGGTAGTGATCTTTATCGTAGAAAATACGAAGCCTCTTTCTTCATGCATAATTCTACTTGTATGCTTCTATTGAGAAGCTTTGTTTGTTCAATATAATCAAACCTGCCTACAAATTTAACACTGCTGCCTCGAGGGTGGGCGGACATGGTGTTTTGGATGCATCGTAATCTATCCTCGATTCCGAAAGCCACAGTGCACCCACAACTCCTTCCATCCTGCTCCGCGTGGCAGCCGCCCGGGAACTTGACACCGATACGATGTCATGCCAAGAGATGGAAAAACAAACCATAGTATGACTGTTTACTTTCATTCATGTCACAAATCGTTGGGGTGTGAATGAAGAGATTGGGGCACTGGATGTAACTATTTCGGTTACAAAAGCAGTTACGCTGAATCCACCACTCGCAATGGTTTACGGTGAAGGTGAATAATAGGGTGTGGTGAAAACAGCCAAAGTAAAAATTTTGGGAGGCCTGAAGTTTTTTTTCCATGTTTTTGACCTTTGCGAACTCAGCCATGGTGTTCTTTCCCAAAAATGAGTAAGTTTAGATTGGTGCTTTTTAATTTGAAAATTTGATGTTTTTGGTCATCTGCAATGACGCCTCCACAGCGGGATCGTGGGTCGACTATCCACCACCGCTTCACTTCTAATTGAGCTAGACCCACCAAACAAAAACGAGCGTGTTGCTCGTCTTGTGAGAAATTCAGGGATGCCTTATTTCAAGGTCTCAGGTCAACCGGTGACGTCACAGATCAGGTCAATTGCTTAAAAAAAGGGGAAAATGGTGACCTATGCGGGTTTAGAGTAGCATAGCAAAACACCTTATCGTGATAAGTGGCATAAAACAAGACACAAAGAAAGCTAGGAGCTTCCCGACTCGCATCGGTGTATTCATCGCAACTATTGATGAATGACCCAGGTCAGGTCAGGTCATGTTCTGAGACTGGTCGGAGAGATGAGTCTAGAGTCTACCGGCACCAAGCAATAAACACCCGACCAAGATTCAGATGTCCCAACAGGCGGCTATCACGAGTTCAACGAAAACCAGACCACACAGCTCTCATCTAGAGGAAGTTGAAGAGCGCCATGTAGTCGGCCTTGGTGTTCGGGTTGCCGAGCTTACGCGCGGCCTCCGCGCAGCGGATCCACCCCTCCCTCCTCTCCTGTCCCACTACCATGAGGCATGACTCGGACACTTTCCTCACTGCGCGCTCTGTACTCTGTGTGTGACAGTGCCAGCTGGGGGGGGGGGGGGGACAGACAGCGGCGTGTCCCGGCAGGCCTCCACCTGCTCGGTGCTGAGGGTGGCCGTGAGGAGCGGCTCCGACAGGGGCACAGCGTCCCAGTCGATCAGGTCTGCCAGCGACTGCGCGGCGAAGTTCAGTGACGGTGCGCTGAACTTGCGAGGCAGCGAGCTGCCCACACTCACCCCCTCCCGGATGTCCTGACAGATGATGCCAACAGCGCGGGCCCGTTTCTCCTTGTCCTCAGAAGCCAGCATGCTGAGCAGCAGCAGCTCGGGGTGAGCGAAGAAGCTGCCGATGTATGGCCGCACGATCGTCTGGACGGCAGAGGGGCTGTACTGCTCCACTAGCTGGACCTGTAGGAACACCGTTTGTGCCAGCACAGCACGGACTACAATCGAGAAAACAGGCTTTGTGTCGTTTATATCTGATTCAGTGATAACATTTTCACCGATTTATGCTACGTTGACTGGTACTTAGGTTCCGTCCCAAACCTTACGCATGTGCAAGAAAGGTTCATCTCCCGCTCTATCATGTTCAAGTGTACATTGTACACTTACAGGAACTGCATGCATATGTGTGTTGAGCATGATAGAGCGGGAGATGAACCTTTCTTGCACATGCGTAAGGTTTGGGACGGAACCTAAGTACCAGTCAACGTAGCATAAATCGGTGAAAATGTTATCACTGAATCAGATATAAACGACACCAAGCCTGTTTTCTCGATTGTAGTCCGTGCTGTGCTGGCACAAACGGTGTTCCTACAGGTCCAGCTAGTGGAGCAGTACAGCCCCTCTGCCGTCCAGACGA
This sequence comes from Ashinkailepas kermadecensis, assembly GCA_034440615.1. Taxonomy (NCBI): domain Eukaryota; kingdom Metazoa; phylum Arthropoda; class Thecostraca; family Neolepadidae; genus Ashinkailepas; species Ashinkailepas kermadecensis. Next base: position 414,593 of record JAOTOM010005082.1, on the reverse strand, counting down.
TCGTGCGGCCATACATCGGCAGCTTCTTCGCTCACCCCGAGCTGCTGCTGCTCAGCATGCTGGCTTCTGAGGACAAGGAGAAGCGGGCCCGCGCTGTCGGCATCATCTGTCAGGACATCCGGGAGGGGGTGAGTGCGGGCGGCTCGCTGCCTCGCAAGTTCAGCGCACCGTCACTGAACTTCGCCGCGCAGTCGCTGGCAGACCTGATCGACTGGGACGCTGTGCCCCTGTCGGAGCCGCTCCTCACGGCCACCCTCAGCACCGAGCAGGTGGAGGCCTGCCGGGACACGCCGCTGTCTGTCCCCCCCCAGCTGGCACTGTCACACACAGAGTACAGAGCGCGCAGTGAGGAAAGTGTCCGAGTCATGCCTCATGGTAGTGGGACAGGAGAGGAGGGAGGGGTGGATCCGCTGCGCGGAGGCCGCGCGTAAGCTCGGCAACCCGAACACCAAGGCCGACTACATGGCGCTCTTCAACTTCCTCTAGATGAGAGCTGTGTGGTCTGGTTTTCGTTGAACTCGTGATAGCCGCCTGTTGGGACATCTGAATCTTGGTCGGGTGTTTATTGCTTGGTGCCGGTAGACTCTAGACCCATCTCTCCGACCAGTCTCAGAACATGACCTGACCTGACCTGGGTCATTCATCAATAGTTGCGATGAATACACCGATGCGAGTCGGGAAGCTCCTAGCTTTCTTTGTGTCTTGTTTTATGCCACTTATCACGATAAGGTGTTTTGCTATGCTACTCTAAACCCGCATAGGTCACCATTTTCCCTTTTAAGCAATTGACCTGATCTGTGACGTCACCGGTTGACCTGAGACCTTGAAATAAGGCATCCCTGAATTTCTTACAAGACGAGAAACACGCTCGTTTTTGTTTGGTGGGTCTAGCTCAATTAGAAGTGAAGCGGTGGTGGACAGTCGACCCACGATCCCGCTGTGGAGGCGTCATTGCAGATGACCAAAAACATCAAATTTTCAAATTAAAAAGCACCAATCTAAACTTACTCATTTTTGGGAAAAAATACCATGGCTGAGTTCGCAAAGGTCAAAAACATGGAAAAAAACTTCAGGCATCCCAAAATTTTTAATTTGGCTGTTTTCACCACACCCTAGTGAATAATCCCTCCCCACCCAGTGCTCATGCAGTGGCTGGTCCGGTCACCACACCGTGTCTTGAATCCTAGCGCGATAGCGCACGATAGGTAATCAATGTGGCTGAGCTCCGTCCGTTGTTATTATTCAATGCACATTGAAGTACCTTCATCTTTCGCTTAGCAGACATCATAATGAAGCGTGTTCACTGGTGAAATACCGACCATGTGCTATGCACCATATCCAGATAACAATCACGTGAAGGGTAGCCCCGTGCAGTACCATATACCCACCACATAGCCATTAGTGAAGCTGTAATGAGTTTGCACCCCTCTCCACACACGCACATGGCGGAAGTTGAAGAAAGTTGGTTTGAACAGTAATATGTACTAATGGTTTCACTTGCACCAGGAAGATAAACCTATTATTACAAAAGAATCCATCAGTTGTGAAAAGAGTTCAAAGTTCTGCGATAAGTGTGAATTTTAAGGCACTTATACTGCGATGATAGTTCTTTTTCAGCACCACATGCACCTGTTAGCCATAGACGCGCCCAGGGGGACTGCCCCCTCCCCTTAGCGGTGAAAGTTGTATATTCACTATTAAAATGATCGGGTTCATAAGCAAAAGTGCTCAACCATGGTACTTTACGAAATTCCTGGGGGCGCCCCTGTTGCTGACCCTGGCCCACCCACTTTTTGAGACGTTCCTACGCCTATGCTTTGTGATAATGAAGATAGAGAAGTCAACTTGAGAGCTGACGCGATTTTGTAGAGTTTGTATGCAGTCGTGATGGACTTGAACAGTGTCATATCTAATGCCCTAAGCCTTGCTCCATATTCTAAGTTACCTAGTCCACTGATGAGTCTAATGGCTTTGCGCTGCGCTCTTTCTAGCATATATATACATATATATATATATATATATATATATATATATATATATATATATATATATATATATATATATATATATATGTCTATATATAAACATTTCTAAGTAAGTGCTCCATGCACGTACAGAATATTCCAAGCAGGGTCGCACATGTTATTTGAACAAAATCTCCCAGATCAAAATCAATTTTGAGTATCCCTTAACTGATTGCGCCTATCTATAGGAGTCTGAACATTCTCTTTGACCACTTTATCTAGTACCTTGCAAACTATCGAGGTCAAACTGACTGACATGTGGTTTCTTGCACACTTCATACTTGGTAAGTTTTTGAAACTTGGTGCTACAGTTGGATTTCGCCAATCTTCAGGTACAGGAATACTCCATACATCGCCTGAAAATTATATCTATGGGAGCCGTTAAAACTTGAGCACACTCTACTATGATCCTGCCATAAATACCATCCGGTCCAGCAGCTGTAATAGGTTTTATATTCTGCGGCTGTTTTACTACATCTTCTGTAGTAATTGAAAGTTCCTCCAACTTATAACCTGCTATAGCATAACCTTCAGTGGTTTCCAATGTACCGAGTTCTCTTCATCTCTTCAGTAAAGACTGATGAGAAATACTTCCTTAAGGGCTCAACTATATCGCAATAATCCACCATTATTTCACAATCTACCTCCAGTGGTCCTACACTACATTTTTAGACTTAAATTTGTAGCCGCTGAAGTACCTCCTAGCCTTGCTTGCTGAGCATTCTCTGGTTAATTTAAGTTCAGTCAGTCTTTTAGATGCCCTAACACACCTACTTTCTTTATTTATAACTATTCTAGATGCTTTTGCGTTTCCTCAGAGCTAAGATCTTTTAGTTTCTTAAATGCCTGTTTCTTTGATTCCAGTAAATAGTTTACTTCCTTGGTCAGCCATGCAGGGTGCTTAACCTTGTTTAATCTGACTTGCTTATTGCAATGAACCTGTCATGACCTTGAAACAGTTTGTCTTCTACCATTCTCCACATTTCATAAGCATCTATGCTTCCCAGTGAATTTCACCCCGGAAGATCCTGAACCTATTGTAATTCCATTTAACAAAATTTGGAATTAATGTTGTACTGACTTCTACTCTTTCAACACATAAGGAAAACCGCATTATGTTGTGATCACTATTACTGTAGGTCTCTCTTCTCCCTGTGTTATCATTTCGCACGAAATTTTCCGCATTTGTAAGCACTAGATCTAGCATTGCATTCCCCTTATAGGTTCATGAATCATATGAAAGAACGAACTTTCCTTAGAACAAGACATGAAACTTCTTCCTGATTTGCTTCATCCCTGCTAAGTTCAAGTCCACCAACCATGTAGTTCTCCCGTGCACTCTCCTGTACACTCTGCTCAGTGGCTTACTGGTCTCGGTGGCCGGTCAGGTCAGTCAGTTGACTGAGCCTCCCTTCAAGTGACCTGACTTGACCAGGGACCAGAACGTATTTACCTGGGCAATTTGATGTGCACACTGCATATATTCAAACACAGATTATATTTTATATTATCCGAATGTCTTGGTTTGCCTTAAAAATACGAGCTCTCGAACAGTCAAATCTTTATACTTGACATGACTTGTGATCTCACCAATGACCTCCAGGCAAACACAAATGATTTTCTATCGATTCAAGTTATGGGGCTAAGTTATGTGCCGTTTAAATCGGCGTGATCGGTTCATTGGTCAGTGGGTCACAAAGAGCCCCAGTGGTTCGTCCGAGTGCAAATACCCCAGTGAGTGCCGGGTTAAGCATTAGTCGCCACAATATTTTGACAAAGCTTTTCGCGCGAGACAAGCGCGCTACTCATTACTCTATCGGCTCCCTGACAACGAATTGGTGACATGCCGCTCCTCCTCATAAGGTGACTGCATTACATTGAACTGAATGATTATTTATTCTAACCTACATATTTTATAATGCAATTTGCTAACGTTGCATATCATTGCAATGCTGAAACTACATGGACAATAATGACGCAAGGTATAACGAAGTTAGATTCGCAGTACCTGGCACGGCGCGCTAAGCTGCTGAACCAGCGTCTATGTGCCGACGGCCCCTCGTGACTTCCTCCGAGTGTGGCGGGCTATATGGAACATACAGCCACCAGTCAGTAAGGTACGGAAGCCTGCAGCGCTCAGGAAGTCGCTGCAGAGTTGCCGATGGGATATCTACTCACACTGATCTGAGTAGATGGCCACTTTGAGTTTTCGTCGAGCAGCAGGGCACGCAAGTCCGCGTGCCCGACTGCCACCTGCCGTCCGTGGTCAATTCCAGCTAATATAAAGTAAATTAGCAGCAAGCAGCACTTTCGAACCAAGTCTGCAGAAGTTCTGCATGAACATGGTTATCCGCGAATTCGACTTACTGAATTGTACCACGAACAATTAGGCGAATTGGGGCCAAGTTTGAGCCGTCTTCCATACCGAAGTAACTTTGCCTAGTGGACGTAAATGTAATCACCGTACTGCATGAATTTATATCAGAGAAATGAGGAACTAACATTTTGTCTTCGCTAGGCTCAGCCCAATGCCAGTAATTTTAAAGGAGAATTATGTCATATTTCTTTTCTTTCAGTGTATGTATAAGAATATAATTATACACTTGAAACCTGGGTATAAACCACCGTGAAACACAAATAATATTGAACTTCTAACAATTCAAAAACTAGTTCACTTTTATGGACAAGAAGGCCATCACAACTCGTTCCAAACCATGCGTAGAAATATTGCGACGGGAAAGCCGTCACAGCGACTATAACGACGCTTTACTCGTTGCAAATTCCGAACACACGCCGAAATCGGCTGGCCGGATGAGGAGCAGATCGCCGGGTAAGAATGGTCCCACAACTCTCCAGATGGTGGTCGGATGAAATGGCTCTGGTGTCCTGTTGGCATATCAAGCAGCATCTGGTCATTCTCTGAGCCTCAAATTCTCCGAAACCGGCTACCTCCGACGGCGAAACAAGGGATCAGAGAGTCCGACATAATACCAGGTGAGATAAGAGCTGTATCGAACGGAACTGCAGTGGGCGAGCTGTGGACAAGATTTTCTTACGGAGCTGCATTTCTGATGCATGCAGTTAGCTGATTTCAACATAAGTGGGAGGATGGGAGGTTGTTGTTGTTGTGTTGGATGAGTTTGACCAGCCTGCCACCGTCAGGTGATATCGGCTGTTTAGGTGTTTATAGATGTAATGTTAGAGGTGGTCCGGACGGTGCCGTAAGTGTGGGGTGGGGTAAGTAGAGTGCGGGTAATGTCGGGACATCGCCGTTGGTTTTAACATTGCAAGAACACATGGACATACGATTATACACTGCTTTGTGCATCTTTTTTATTAAGTGCTTGTTTGGATTTTTTGTGTGTTTTTTTCCTGGTTTTGGGCTTTCAGTTAGTTTTTTTTCTCTCCTAGTTCTTTTGTTTTGTTTTGTTTTTTTTTGGTTGTGTTTTTGTGATGGGAGGTGCGTTGGTCGGATTTTTATACTTGGCCGGAATAAATGATTCGCTGCCCGGGTTTACTTCGTTGAAGTTGAACATGCTTCAACTTTGGCCGAGTCCAAGTTGCCTTGTCGCATCCATCCAATTGTTTGGAACACTCTGGAATATAGTAGCTTTTTTTGCACAACCAATGCATGCCACTGGCGGATCCAGGGGGCGAAATAGAGACAAGTGCCCCTCCCTACCCCATGTAGATGTGGCGGCACTCCTCCAGGACTCTCGAGTGCACTCCCCCATCGATCAAAGCACCTTCAGACGATGGTGCCTCTCTTGAATAGAAAAAAGCGCCCCTCTGGGAAAAAGACGTCCCTGCAGAACGCTCGAGTGCACCCCTCCCCCAAACGCTCCCTCTATCTAAAAAGTCCTCAAAATCAGTGACGCCTCTCCGGAGAAATGGCACCCTTCCAGACAAATGCTCCCATCAAAAGTACTGATTCACCTCTGTTGTATGCATGTCTTGTGAGTGCAAACATACCCACCATCATTTTCTACCATGCATCCTGATTGTCATGTTGTATGCTGAGTGCTTTCTCCGCTTCAATTTCTTCCTTGTACAGATATATGTTAACATGTATTTATATGCATCTGTCGGCGTGTCTGATCGTCTGCTTTGCTGGGCAATTATTGACTCTACTTGCATATGTACGTCAGGTTCGGGCTCTTCGAATGCAGCTCATGTGACCTTCGTTTGCTTCACCGCTGGCTTCCTGTTCTCATCCAGACCAACCGCATCATGTTCGCCGACGAAATGAAATCGTATCATCGAGTCTCATCCCTAACTGACGCCGACGCCGACCTTGCTGACCTTCACCGTCTCTCCTGTTGGTCGTGCACATTGCATGTAAAATTAAATCCTACAAACTGTAGCGCAATATCCTTTTCCGGACGACGATCACCCATCCTAGCCTCATGCGCACTGAACGGCACCACTTTAGAGTGCCAGACGGAGACCCGGGACCTGGATGCTTTTCTCGACACAAAACTCACATTGACCCCTCATGTTGAGTTGGCCACAGCCAAGGCAAGCCGCATGTTCGCTCTTGCCATTCGCAGTACGCCGTTGTCCAGACGTTACAGCGGAGCTCTGACTTTAATCACAGGCCTTGTGTTCCTTTTACGACCATATTCGTTCCGCCCTTGAGTTTGGCTGCCTGGTGTGGGCTGAGGCGGCAGTCACCCGCCTGGAAAGCTTGAAACGTTTACAGCACAAGTTCCTCATGTTGCTGGCTTTTAACTAGGACAAACCCATCATCAACCTAAGCTGCACTACTCCCTTATCTTATTTTAGCGTGCGCTCTACTAAGTCTCAGTTGACACAAAGCGAACTTGTGTTCCCATACAACATTCACCATGTTAGAATCTACAGCCCTGACCGGCTGATAACGTCCAGCCTGTACGTGCCGAGGCGCCCAGCACTTACGCTTGCTCTGGCGAATCTCCCATTTGCCAGAGTGAACGCTGTTTAGCCTAGTCTTCTATCCCCTCCCTCTGCAACTCATACCTCAACGCGTATAGTATTGTTGAATGCTTAACTTCCGTCGCGTATTATTGTAAATATAACGTCCAAAGCTTTACCGACTCATATTATATTCGGACTAACTCATACATATCTTTCACCTGACGTACAATCGGTGTGTGTGTCCACGTGTATGTAAGAACATCTGACTGCATTTATTGTCATGGACTGTATTATTTTGATGGACTGCATTTATTGTGACGAACTGTATTTATTGTGACTGACTGCATGTATTGTACAAGTATGTATTTATTGCAGATGACTGTATGCTGACTGTGACCCACTTTATTTACTGTGACTGAGTGTATTTATGGTGACTGCATGCATTGTGACGGACTATATTTATTGTGACATACTGTATTTATTGTGACTGATTGCATGCATAGTGACGGAATGCATTCATTGCGGCCGACAGTATTTAATGTGACGGCCAGTATTTAATGAGAATATGCTTTTTCATTCGACTGCATCAATAATTGGGAAAATGAGCCCGTTGATGTTTATATACAGCACGAATACAGCTAAGAGTATATATCAGAGCGGATGGGTATGTAGCTGCTACTCTTCTATCGCGATCAATCGGCGTGATATATTTGCAACGTCATATGATACAAAGAAGTCGATGCCTCACAAAGCGAATAGTCACACAACCATCTGTTATTCTACGCTCCGCACACGTTGTAGCATTCCAGGAAAATATGAGCTTCAGTGTGGGGCTGATGAATCGGAGAGGGTGTGTGTGTGTGTGTATGCGGGATGCATGTTACTCTGTGCATCTGCTATTGGAGGAGGGACGTCTACGCCGATTGGTCACGGCCGAAGAGTAGCGACAGATGGTACGCGAATCCATAACCTTTTCGTTGGGAGTCGGGAACCTTACTCCTAGATTAGTTGTCCCCTAATATAACTGAACATCAGCGTGCAGCAGTAACAGCAGTAACAGCAGTAACAGCAGTAACATAGTTCCCGACATCATGGTACAGAAGCGTCAGTGTGGAGTTCGTTTGTTGGCTTTGCTTCCTTTTGGATTAAACTCTCTTTAGCCAGCTTTGGCCCTGTCAAGATTATGGAGAAAAGGTCAAGCAAATAATGCAGAGAGAAGGCCAATCATGATAGGGCGTTGCGCGTGCCATAATGAGAGATGCGGTCGTCATCACTGCGGATCAACGACGTGTGCTTTTGTGTATTAATGCACACCGATGCAATACCAGCCAGCCCAGCCGAGAGCGGCTCACCTGTGAACCTGTACTGCTCCTGCTCCGGCTCGTGGTTGCTCCACTCGATGTACGTCTGCACCGCGTTGGCGCCCATGGCCCTCAGCCGCAGCAGGCGGTCGGCCCAGTAGGCGCGCGGCACCCGGAAGAAGTGCACGCTCCCCGACACGTACCGGAACGGCGCGCCGTTCAGCATCAGCGTGGCCGAGTGCACGCCGAAGCTGGACGGCGCCGAGAAGCTCTGCAGGGCGCCGCAGGAGGCGACCAGGACCGCCAGCACGGTCAGCAGGGCGACCGCAGCTGGGGCGGGCGTCGCCGGCGGTGCCATGGTGCACTGCGGACCTGGTCCGGGCGTCGAGTGTCGAGCGAACGGGGCGAGCGGCGCCTATCTGCGCGGCCGAGTGTTTGCGGGAGCAGCTGGGCGGCAGGCGCACCGACAGCCACGCTGCTCCAGGGTGAACGATTGAGATAGCTGAGCAATCGCGTTGCGGATGTGGCGCCATTAGTAGTCGATAGAATTCAAAGAGGAAAGCATGCGAAAGAAAAAGAAGCATGTGTTGTAAACGAATCACACATGGTTGTATGAATTGCATGAATTCCATGAACTGCACGCATGCATGAATCACTTGTATGGGGTGTTTGACGTCTGATGTGCTTCTCGACGTCCACACACGGCTCTGGTTACTTCAGGAAAAAGCATGCTTGATGGCCAACATCAGCTTCTTCTGTCATTTGCGATTCTGCGCTTCTTTCGTCACGTAGATGAAGCGGTGGAAGGCAGAAGAAGTGACCTAGTCTCTTAGAATTGGTTGCGCTTACTGTTATCCCAACAGACTTACGTAACCCTAAGATCGTGGCAAGATTTTCACCTCTTGCAATGCGGCGTATTTTCCTAGCTCCGTACCATGATTGGTCAGATGGTCCCCACACAGCGTTTGTTCAGGCTAAGTAGAATAGTGGGCCCTGAATTGCATTACTCATTTGTGTTGTGTTTTTTTTCATGCAGACGTATATGACGCATTTCCGTCCTTGACCATGTCCTACGCTCTTGTGTAGGCCCCTTTTTGCTCACCTTTCACGCTATATGAATCTATATGAGTATATGGAACGCTATGGAAAAGAAGCAAAACTAACAATGTGATCTCATCTCAGGCCCGCAGGTGAAATGTAGTTCCAAGCCAGAACATGCTTCTTGCACGAAACATCATTGTATCTGAGATACGTGTAGTGGCAAATTACGCCCACCAAAAGCGTTCCAGGTTTCAAATCAATATCAGGTCAAGTCACTCAGATAAGACCTGAATTGCCCCAAATGCGCATACATTCTAAGTGCTCTAGAAGCTAAAATATTGAGTATTTCGAAGGAACAATGGCTAACTACGTGAATTACACACGCCGGATACATTTTTGATGCATTGGTAGTCAAATTGACCATCCTGCCACCTTCAGCGTTTCTTGTAAATATACAGAGACATGCAGTATACGGCATTATGTAACTACACTAGTCATGTTAGACAGGCTAATGACGGGGTGTAATCAGTCACCCGTCCTCACCGTAAGCTTCGGGCCCTGGCCGTAAAACAAATGCGATTTCTTTTCTCAATTTTCGTGACATGCACACTGCAGCTGAACGTGGAAAAGTCAAGGTCAGCGACCACGTCAAGGTGAAATTCCTGGAAAGAGGTGATGAACTGCTGAAGATGACAGCTTTCGAAGTAAAGTTGCAACATTTTTTTATATTTCAAAGTTGGTCATTTTTCGTAATGGTAAGCATTGGTTTAAAAAAACGTGAACAAATGTTGGAATTTGGCAACCAAAGGAGGAAAGAGTATTGATAGCATTTGGTTTTCCTTTCCTGGCAATAAATGCTGCTTTATAAGTGCCGTTTATTTCGATGATGTTCTTCCTCACCAGTTCGTCATATTTTTTCGACATATTTGAACTCGGTGTGATCGGTGACAACCTTTGCACATGCTACTTGTGCTACCTGTTTTCAGTTTGCATATAATTCACATCAAAGCAGGAAATCGCATTTGTTTCATGACTAGGATCCGAAAACTACGGCGAGGATGGGTGACTGATTGCACCTCGACATCAACCTGTTTGGTTTAAAATAGAAGGCCAACTAAAATATATATATATATATATATATATATATATATATATATATATATATATATATATATATATATATATATATATACGCAGTTCAATAACTGTAGAACTTCAAGGATGTAGCTATATCATGTCGTTTGTCACATTTCTCTATCCTGCTAAGAATAAAAGTTACCAGGTGAATTCATTCCCCTCGGCACTGCGAGGGATCTACTATCCCGCATTGCAAGCGATGATATAAATGATATACTCACAAATACACCGTCTACCACCACGGCACACATGTAACAACATCAATGGTAATGGGATCAGGTCAAGGCTATTTAGGAGGGAAGATGTAAGAAACTGGTGAAGTTGACAATTGATCATATCATGCATAGCACATGCAATTCAACTTCTGATTTTGGCTTGAATTAGCTTGAATGGACAGATTTTGTGTCACAGCAGACCAATATTGTACCCATACTTTGCAGTTGATGTGACTATTGAAATGGCTTCCAGGCACAAACCTCACAAGTCTCAAAAGCCTGCAAATAAGTTATGTTGGCGTGACTTGTGCCGTCAAATGTTACATATAACGCAACAACTTTGAATTGGCTAGTGTCATGTAATGAAGAGTGACGGTTTGCCATCTGTGCCGAGGTAATCGACCAACGACGCGCTAGATATCGAATGGGGTGTCGGACGTCCCAGCCACGACAAATGGAAGGCGGCGACATATCACAGCACATGTCCGGTTAGAATGTGGTCATATGTTCAAGTGAAAGCACCCTTGTGACACCAAAAGCAATTACACATATTGGATGGAGAAACACACGTGTTCTATATCTCACCCCGATTATTTCATCGGCCTCCTTTGAGTCTCTTGCACGCCGGGCTTGAGCCATGGCGACTTTTCCTCGCCGTCATGTGCCATACACGGCCAGCAGTTTTAATGCTCTTCTTGATGAATGGTGGCTCCGGAAAGGCATACGACGTTGGTAACGTCCGGGGCAAGTTTGAGAACGCTCGGAACTTGGGAGCGTAGGCAACCCCTCCCGCGATTAATGCAGCATACTGTGATCACTGGGGCTCAGGTTGGTTTGCTGAACTACTAAAGATGGGATGCCGCTTGATTACCATGCACACATTATAAATACACTCCCCTGATCACAGTAGCTACATTATTAGATCCCCAAATGTGGCACTACCCACCGGCACCACAGACGTAGTAATCTTCTACTGTAATTCGTGTTGGACGCTGCCCTTTCATATTGTCGTTTGTTGCTTTGCCACGGTATGGTTAGATAATACAAAATCCGACTCTGCTTCATTACAATGGGTGGTTGGAACTCTAGATGATCCTCATTTTGGCTGAGGTAGCCATAGCTTATTCCCTAGTTTTCTGTAACCATATCTTACCAAATGAATGGAAGCTTCCCTAACTTCTTACAACCCATAGAGCATCTTTTCTCCAAATACTTGCATCTTTCTCGGTTCATGTCAGGTCATAGGCGATGACCTTGTAAAAGGAGCAAGTCCGCTTACCTTTCTGTGATATCGTGATAATTTTAGTTTAAACTTACATAAGGAACCCAAATGGATAATGTTCGTATTTAGACTAACTTACACCTATACTAACATACTGATAAAGTAAGTAATCTTTGGATGCTTATTCAGTGTAGTTAACATAAGTTTACCAAAGGTCCTATTTTTAGGAGGCATTTTTATGGCTTCGGTTAGGTCTATTCAATGCGTATCAATGTAAAAGGTACCGCTTGGAATGCTCCATTAAATATTGTAGCAACTCTATCTGACCTGATCCATAGTATGTTCATCCAAGTTATAATTTATCATGCGTGGTTGAGATTTCAAGGTGCGGTAAATCACTGTTGTGGTATTTTACACGAACATCTCCTACATTTATGCCACAGGCTGCAATTCAATTAAAGATCCCCTATTCGTGGAAATGGAATCAATGTTTGACGCTTTGATCTGACCTGAAAGCTCACCCAATGATCCAAAACCAATGCAGCTATATTCCCACGAGGGGTTCGGGGAATCCCATCCCGTTATGCAGCTTGCCATTTCCCTGCCTAGACTGCCTGTAGCAGCGATCTAAAATTGTGTGACTCCTTAATGGCAGTGTTACATTATGCAGCCAAATTTCAAAAGCAGCTGCCTAGCCGGTAGTCCAAGGGTTGCATGGGAAGCACCTTCGTGAAATTTCTGTATTTCTGGAAAAAGCATACATGTGCTTTGCCTGGTGCTTGTCCATGGCTTTCCTTACGTCTTGTATTAGTTGAAATGCTTGAAACATGGATGGCAAATTTTAAGTTGCTGTACGTGCAGCAATACAGTTACGGTACGTGTTTAAGTTGTTCGAATACTCTGAAGGTGCATAATAGGATTCAGATGCATTTTGATGAAAAATAGATGTTTAGCTGGTGACGGATGCCTGGAATATTTTAGGAGAATTTTGACATAACTGAACCTTTGGTGGTTATTATTCGGGAATAATTATATCATGTTGGTCACATATTTAGACATAACATATACATGTCTGGAAAATGTGTTTCATACATTTTATGCATACAATGACTGATGCAAACACAGGAAATTGCTAGACTATATCTAATCTCTAGATTCCTCCCTCCGAAACAAAATACAGTCTGCGATATGTACTTGTGGTAGCTCAAACACTTGAAATATGGCAGGTGGTATTTTATGTTGGAGTCTTCTTCCTTGTCATGCCAAGGCCCCAGGAATAAATGAAAGGACCATCTGTGTTTGTGCCCCAAAATTTAAAATCCTAGCTTCGCGTCTGTCTCCTTTTGTTGCCGGTCAGCTGTTAATGCCATCAGGGCACATATGTTTATATGAACACGACACTGTATCTGTACATGCGAACCGGGCTACGTTAGTGCGAATAATTGGCTAACATTTATGCACGCGTAAAAACATGGAGCACGTGCCTCAGTCAAGTAAACGCACCCAACTTTCGTTGAAGCAGAGAAAGCTGGGATGTTTACCTAAAAGCAGCGAGCACTCGTCCAAACCCTGACGCACGCAACCGCGAGACAACGGGCGGGTCGTGGCATCACCGTCAGGCCACCGCGGCATCGTTGTGGCATCATCGTCAGGCCACCGCGGCATCGTTGTGGCATCATCGTCAGGCCACCGCGACATCGTTGTGGCATCACCGTCAGGCCACCGCGACATCGTTGTGGCATCACCGTCAGGCCACCGCGACATCGTTGTGGCATCACCGTCAGGCCACCGCGACATCGTTGCTGACCGTCAGACTACAGTGACTAGCACCAACTGCTCATGGTTTCACAGCCGCCACTGAGGTGACAGCTTAGCAAACCAACTGCGGACGCCACCGAGGTGACGGCTCAGCGAACCAGCTGCGTTCGCCACTCAGGTGACAGCTCAGCAAACAAGTTGCGGTCCGCTGCCGAGCTAATCTATCAGTCAGCAGGATCAAAGCGGCGAACGACGAAAGCATTCGCCAGTGAGATGTCGGTCTAGAACAGGGTGCCGCGAGTGCTGATAGCAGTCCAACACGCCAGCTGCAGGAGCCGATCAGGCGTCAGCTGGGCAGCTTGTCGGCTGATCGCTAGGCGGCGATCCGGCCAGCCAGTATCGGGGCGGCAAGCAGCGGTAAATGGGCTGGCGCCGGCACGCGCGCCAACTTGCACGGGTATCTCTCGCAGTAGCAGACGCCCACAATCCCCCTCGTCGTGTGGCAGAACAGGAGCAAACGGATGCGCATTCCTCACGTTGTCCATGACGGTCTCCATGCAGCGTCGACTGACGCAGGCAATGATCAGCTGCGTGCAATTCGTTGCAGCCGGCCCGGAAGCGTTCTGAGCTCTCGTCGAACTGCCAGCACGGCGGAAACGTCGCCGGGATGTCAGAGCTATTCAACGAATCGTACAGTCCCGATATGAAGCTGTTGAACGAGCTCGACAAAATGCTGTCGGCACACCTTAACGCGCCGCCCAGGGGCCCCTCGCAGCACGACGCCGGGTACCATTTGTATGCCACTGAGAACGACTTTTACGTCCCTGGCAAGTACGTTCTTTTTTTATTTTTCCTTCCAAAAACGTTCGCAATGCCAAATATTATCGCCAAATGTATTCATGTCATGCATTGCATCACGACCTTTTTGATACATGAACACGTTTACAATTTTTTGAGAATAAAAGAAACAAACAACAATAAATTAAAATACGTTAATCTTCCAAAGCGTTTGACAACTTTTCAAATTTTTTCCGATTTTTTTTCACTAAAATGCAATGCGCGTTGGGAGAAATCGGATCAATTTGGTCGAAACTAGATCAGTCCAGTAGTTTCACAACGTAATAAAATCATGATGTTGAGACTTAACACGCGCACTGGAAGGGGGGAGGGGTGGGTTGGCGAAATCCGCCAAACCCTCCGGTTTTTCGTACATAACTGCAGATTTTACCGGTTGATATACGCGATTTTCTGTTCCTGCTTAGAAATAACCGGCGCGTCGTTTAAAGGAAAAAAACGAAATCGGCCGATTTTTTTTCAAGTTAGGGGCCGTTAAAATGAAAAATATCCTAGCGCCAGACCACAAAAATTGGCGCTGATGCGCTTCCCGTATATTCGCACAAGGGAAGTGTTCTTGGCAATACTAGCGACATGTTTGATGTATATTGATATGCTATATAGTTTCAATGTCATGTTAGGTCACCGAGGTCAAGTTAGGTCAAGTTCATGACAGGTTAATGGAACCAAACTTGATCAACTGGAATGTTGTTATAGATGCACTACTGTTTGTCATTTGTACTGTTTGTCATTGCGTTTCCATACTTTATTCATGCACTTCACTCCTTTCTTCACGAAGCCGATTGCGCCGAGCTGCCCGACGAAGCAGTCGGGAGGGCGGCCCGGTTCCGGTAACTGGAACAGGTAACTGACTTGATAAAGTGTGCTATATAGGTGACCTGTGGTCAAATGTTGGGTCTTGCATCTGCATTGCATCATTAGTAATGTCCAAAACATCATTGATGCCCATTTTGGAGCATTTAAACACAATCACAGCGATCCATAACAATGACAAGCCAAGTCACGCAAAACAAGAAAATTTGGCCAAAGTGAACTCATTTGACCTTGAAAATATTGACCTAAGGTCATGACATTTCCACACAATAGAGGTCACTACAGCATCCATCCACCCTGCGAATTTTGTTTCCCCAGCTTTAATAGGAGCCGAGATGTTAGGAGGGGGTTGAATCCGCCCCCCACTCCAGTGTGCGTAATTTTCAGAGGCCCTCCAGGGCGCGTGTTAATAAAAGCCACGAGGACCATCTCGTTTAAGCATTGACAGAGGGGGCTCAAACCTCCGCTGTCGAATATTCGCGATAATTTGAAAACGCCTTGAGGTATTTCCACGAAATATTCAATCGCTGTCACTGGCTCAATTCGACGCCTTTCGCCAAAGACCAAACTATCAGATCATGGTAGATCAGGCGTCAGAGAGATCAGAGCAGCGTCATGTTTGTCGATTGTTGACAAAAACGGATTGGTGCACTAAAATTGACAGAACAGCCAACCGAATGAAATGAAGATTGTTGTGCGTGTGTCACATGTGCGGAGCGCGGACCGTGGTTTATGGTTATGGCACCACGGACGCGCGACCCACTCCCGACTGTTCGCCCCGACAGGGTCAGTTGCGTCAGGGCAAGGCTCGAGATAACAGCGTGCATAGCCAGACCGTGTACAGTGAATAAAGATATCGTGATCTATCAGTGCATCGCTTGCAGACAGTGAGGACTAAGCGTGCACCACCACATGGCGCGTCGGTAGTATGGATCCGGACGATCTCACAGAAACACTCTCCCACCTGACGGATCTGCTTACGGAGCAAGCCACAGCATCCGCCAGGAGAGAGGAACGGCTTCTGGCGCTGGCTGAATCGTCCACCCAGGCCAGACCGCACAGCATGTTGACCGACTTCGATGCTGGACGTACCGATGCCGCCGGTGCTGACCCTGGTCCAGCCACCCGCGGCACGAGACGGCTGGGTGCGACAGCGACGCCTGGCCCCAGGCTGATGGAAGGTACCAGCCTGCGCGAGTTCGCGTCTTGGCTGGACAAATTCGAGGGATATGCAATTCTCACCGGTCTGTATGACCTCCCGCCGGCGAGTCAAACCGCCGCCCTCGTCGCCCTGCTCGACGACCAATGGACGCGGACCCTACGTCATACGGCCTGGATATCGACGTCTCCACGTCCGACATCCAGACCATCATCCGCGGCATGGAGCGTCACCTACGTCGGCAGCGCAACGTTATCCTGGACCGTCGAGAGTTCTTCCGCCGTCAGCAAGCGGACGGTGAGACATTTGATGAGTTTCTGGTGGCTTTGCGCGAAATTGCTCAGTTTTGCGACTTCTGTCCGCATTGCATAGATTCGCAGCTTCGTGATCGCATCGTCACTGGGATCCGAGATGAGGACACCCTGCGTGCGCTTCTGAGCGAATGCGATCTCACACTGCAATCAGCAGTCCAAACCTGCCGTGTGCAAGAAAACGCCTGCCAGAACTCGGCCGCCATGACGAGCGGCCACGTCCAACCTGTCCGCATATCGTCGGAACAGGACTACCCGTGCCCGTTGGCCAGACTCCAGCCGCCCAGGCACTCATCGAAGAGATCCCAGCTGTTCAGACACCCGTCGGACAGATTCGCATCCGACACTGGACAGGTGTCCCGCTTGCGGTCACTATCCGCACGCCGATCCGCACTATCCTGCCCGCACGGCTACGTGTCACCAGTGTCACCGTCGCGGTCATTTTCAGGCAATGTGTCGGCAACGTGGCGCGACATCTGGAACGCGCCAGCGTCGCAGCTCCAGACAAAGAGACCGGGTCTCGGACCAGTATCGTGCGAACGTGTCCGACATTCGCGTTTATGGCCTGTCATTCCGCAGCACGCTCAGGATCAGGCTGTTTATGACCCATCATCACGGGGCCGGTTCAGCGCTCGGGATATCTGACACCGGAGCGGAGACTTCCTGTACTGGTCTTGCGCAGGCTGCCGACCTGAACGTCGGCATGAGTCGTCTGTCTCCGCCCACGGACAAACTGTATGCAGCCGGCGGCATCGAGCTACGATGCTATGGGACTGTGAAGTGTGACCTGACCTTGGGTGCCATCACAGTGACAGTGACCGTACACGGCGTACAGGGCCTGAACAGCGCGCTGCTGTCTTGGCATGATTCCGTCGCCCTCGGAAATCTGTCACCGGACTTCCCCACTCAGGTGGCGAGCGTCGCCACCGGTGGAACGGAAAAGGAAGCCGCGCCGCCTGGTCATGCGCTGCCTCGGCGCGCGCAGTTCCAGCCGCCGCCTCGTGGCGGCAGCATTGTCCGGCGAGACGGGTTGTCACCGCCGCCAGATGGCAGCCCCTCTACGAGGACGCGAGGGGAGGCGCCGGTGTGTCCCCCGCGCCGAAGAAAAGTCAGCACGAGCCAGACGCTGGCACACAAGTCGGATGATCCAGTGACCTGCTCTGTTCGTGGACCGATCCCGACCTGGGACCCGGCTCTTGGAGAGCCTTCCCGGCAGCAACGAGCAGCTCACCTGGCGGAACTCAAAGAAGCATGCCCACGCGTCTTCAGCACGGCCCCGCCTCTTCGTGAAATGGCTGGTGGCCCGGCACGCATCGAGCTGACGGACGAGGCACGTCCGCATGTTGTCACAGCAGCTCGGCCCATCCCCTTCGCGTGGCAGGATGATATCCGTCAGCAGTTGGATGAGCTCCTGGAGCAGGGTGTCATCGCTCCCGTGGACTATCCCACCGACTGGTGCCACCCCATCGTCCCAGTGTCGAAACGCACAGATCCTGCCGGCAGCCATGGATCATCAGTGCGCCTGACTGTCGACCTCACCCGCTTGAACAAGCACGTTCGGCGTGGCGCCCACCCGGTGTGCACACCGCAGGAGGCGGTCTCCACCATCGGTGTCGGGGCGCGTTACTTCACGAAGCTGGACGCCCGAGCAGGTTACTTCCAGGTGCCACTAGACCCCCGTGACCAGGAACTCACCTGCTTCATTACGCCGTGGGGTCGGTTCCGAATGCTACGACTGCCTCAAGGTCTCTCCGCCAGCGGAGACGAATATAACCGACAAGGTGACCAAGCCCTCTCCGGCATCAGTCATACGTGCAAAATCGTTGACGACGTGCCGGCACACGACTGCCAGTATGCAGAGCACCTGCAACATGTGATCCAAATCTTGGAGCGGTGTGACGCAGTCGGCATCACGCTGCACCCCGCCAAGCTGGTGTTTGCCGAGCCGTCGGTTAGCTACTGTGGCTACGATGTGACCGCCGACGGCTACACAGTCGACCAGCGGAAAGTCAAGGCCATCGCTGAGTTCCCCACGCCTGCCAATCTCACAGATCTGCGCAGTTTCATGGGACCAGTGAACCAACTGGGTGCCTTCTCGTCTGACACTGCGCTGGCGGCCGAACCGCTGCGCGACCTGCTGCGGCCCCAGACCATATGGGTATGGACCGAGGTTCACACTCAGGCCTTCGAGGCAGTGAAAAGGACGCTGGTTTCACCCCCAGTGCTCGCGTACTTTAACCCGCGATGACACACCACCCTGCAGACCGACTCCTCTCGGTTGCACGGCCTTGGATACGCTCCTCTCCAGCGTCACGACGAACAGTGGCGGCTGGTGCAATGTGGCTCACGATTCCTGTCGGCCACGGTATCACGATACGCCGTCATCGAGCTGGAGCTCCTTGCTGTGACCTGGACCGTACGCAAGTGCCACATGTTTTTGGCAGACCTCCCGTCATTCGACGTGCTCACCGATCACCGCCCATTGGTGCCCATCCTCAACCAGAAATATCTGCCGGAGATCGACAATCCCCGGCTGCGGCGCCTCCGCATGAAGCTCCTGGCGTACAGCTTTACGACAACCTGGCAGTCCGGCAAGCATCACTGCATCCCAGATGCTCTCTCCAGAGCCCGTGGATGACCCCACACCAGATGACGAGGAAGCCGAAGATGACGTTACTCATCAACTCCACAGTCTCGTCGTGCGTTCCGTGACCCAGCTGGATCCAGACGGAGCCCGGGTGTCTCCCATCGAGGATGCCACGCTGACCCGCGTCCGCGACGCCGCCCGCGCCGATGCCGAGTACATGGCGCTGTGCGAGGCCGTGACAAACGTCTTTCCTGATCAGAGACGCGACCTGCCCGCTGCCCTGAGGCCATACTGGGGTGTGCGAGATCACCTGATCGTTGACGACGGCATCCTGGTCTGGTCTGGTCATCCCCAGAATCCTCAGAACCGAGACTCTGCAGCTCCTGCACGACTCGCACCAAGGAGTCGAACGCACTCAGCGCCGCGCACGCCAGCCTGTATACTGTGCCGGCATTGACCGCGATGTTGCCGACACCGTTGGCTCCTGTCAGGCATGCCGTGAACGGCTGCCTCGCCAGCAGCGAGAGCCACTGATGTCTGACCCCCCGCCGAGCCGAGTCTTCGAGTCTGTGTCCACAGACTTCTTCAGTCACGCAGGCAATACCTACCTGGTGTACGTCGATCGACTCTCCGGGTGGCCCGCAGTTGTGCACTGCGCCGGCGACGCCACCGCCCGGGCTCTGATCCGACACCTGCGGGAAATCTTCGCCACCACCGGTGTTCCCTGCGTGCTACGTAGTGATGGTGGCCCGCAGTACACTGCACATCTCACCAGAGACTTCCTACGGCGCTGGGGCGTGACACATCACATGTCTATCTCGCACTACCCCCAGTCTAATGGCCACGCTGAGGCGGCCGTCAAACTCGTGAAGAGAATGGTGCAGAAAGTGACTGTAGCGGGTGACCTTGACTGTGATGCGTTCGCTCGTGGGCTGCTAGAGCTTCGCAGCACCCCGCAAGCGGACCACCGGTCACCGGCTCAAATCCTCCACGGCCGTCCTCTGCGCTCAGCGGTCCTCATTCACCACCGTGCCTTCGCACCTGAGTGGCAGCGAGCCGCTGACGATTGTGACGCCCGCGCCGACTCGCTCCGGCAGGCGACCCGTGACCGCTATGACCGAACGGCCATGCCACTGCCCAGCCTGCACGTTGGGACCCACGTGTCCCTTCAGGACCCCTCGACCGGATTATGGGACCGGCGAGGCACTGTCGTAGGTGTAGGCCGACGGCGTGACTTCTTAGTGAAGCTCCCCAGTGGCCGCATATATTGGCGCAACCGCCGCTCCCTGCGCCCATTCCGCACGCTCGTGTCCGTGTACACACCGCCGTGTCCGTCCGCGCCGCCCAGTCAGGCCGTGCCGACCCGCCCACCGCACACTGTTCGTTTTGCGGACGAGTTGACCGACCGACGGTCACCGCCCTCACAGCCACCGACCCGTCCGGCCCCCGTCACAGCGACAGGCGCTCTCACCGCCCCGCTCGCCTCCATGCTATGCTACTCTTACGGAGAGCATTCACGCACTCGCCGGTACGATGTACATATTGTGACGCATTGTGCTGTAGCCCGAGCTGTGGCGGCAGGGTGTTAGGAGTCGACACAAACAGCCTGTCGTCGTCGTCGACTCGGAGGGGAGGTGGGAATGTGGAGTAGTCGTTGACATATAGTCTGGAACCTGACCATGAACTTGGAGGGGAGGTGTTGTGCGTGTGTCGCATGTGCGGAGCGCGGACCGTGGTTCATGGTTATGGCACCACGGACGTGCGACCCACTCCCGACTGTTTGCCCCGACAGGGCCAGTCGCGTCAGGGCAAGGCTCGAGATAACAGCGTGCATAGCCAGACCGTGTACAGTGAATAAAGAGACCGTGATATAGCAGTGCATCGCTTGCAGACAGTGAGGACTAAGCGTGCACCACCACAAAGATCTTTGATGTATGTAAACGGAAAGCAACACACAATTAGTAGATTCTTAAAATGACATGTCGTTGTTTCGTTTTCATATTTCGCTTTGAAATACCTATCGACATGTCAAAGTAAAGAATAATGATTGAAAAGCACTCTCGAAATGTATACCCCTAGATTTAATGTCTGGAACGAAAAATGAAAATGCATAATAACTGAAGACTATGAAGAATGTCTGCACGAAATGTGGCTAATTATATCTAAAATGACTGAGTAATGGCTTGAAATGTACTACAGTGCATACCACGTCGGCTCGGCAGTCACTGGACGGACTTAATACGCATTCAAGCACGATTTCGTATGGTTTCAATGACCGTAAGTCACGGCGCTATCGATTGCCGTCTGAATTATTTAAATTCGCCCCGCCTTTCTTGAGGCAAGTAGGGGGATATTTCCTCTCCAGGTCAGTAGTGTGCGACTGGGAAGCGCAGTCAACGTCTGTTTGACACAAGCACCCGGGGGGAGATGAATCCGCCTACCACTCCTGTTTTTCGAATATGTATCATAATCTCATCATCTCATATCTCATAATCTCATAATTTCACCGAGGATATCAATGTTATATCCTGAGTTCTAAGGCAGCTATCTATCCCATTGTGCTGCCGTGGCCAATCTCCTCGGCATCGCCTGCCCGTAGGCCGGCTCTGAATCCACCGACAGGTACAGCTGTTATTAGGACAATTCCCAATTGATAAGCATAATATAAGATACCTATTGGCATCATTCCCGCACTATTTACCCCCAATGTCGATGTTCCCGCTGCCCAACATGCAATTTCACTTCATATTTTTTTGTCCTAGTTAATTTATTTCCCATCATCATGGAAGTGAAGTATGAATCGCTGTATGTAAATAGACTTAAACATAGCCTAATTCACGAGATGTTGTAACCAAATCATGCTTGTTTTTGTTTCATTTCCTTCGTGCATTATCTGGAAACCATAGAAGCCCACAGCAACCACATGCGCTTTGGAAGGTTGAAACCGCTGCATGTGGGTGGTGATGAAGTACATTAGTAGCTCCTTGCATGCTCCTCGAGTAGTATCTATCACAGGATTGCATCAACACCTTGTCTTGCGAGACATCCATAGTGTGAACTGACTTCTGATATGAACGATCTTATATTCTTATCATGATTTGCAGTATGTTATAGAACTATGGCTTTTCGCCACCACAAGGCAGTTTCAGCGTTGGATGCCATAACACTGCAATTGCCTAGTGATTGCTCTATTAGCCCGGTTTCACTCCGCTGAAGCGGAGTGAAACCTGGAGAATATTGACCAGCCAGCGAAACCAGCGAATGAATGAAATGAATGAATGAAACCGGCGAATATTGATTCCCTGGATTGTGAAGCAAGGTCCATCAGTTGCTGAACGCACTGTTGGCAAATCAATTGCACCCTGGGACAGCCACAGTCGCTTGCTACCGACAAAGTGAACGTGATGCGGAGACGGAGATTCGGTGCACACTCCTTCGGCATTTGGAGTCCTCTTTTGTCGATCTTGAACAAGCTGTGACTGTGACTGTGTGACTGGGACTGCAACTGTGACTGAGCAAATTCGTGTCTCGCAAGGGAAACATATTTTACTCCTGTTGCCAAGATTACAAGACTTAGCTTTCCCAGTGGTTTATGCTGAGAGTTGTGGCAGCCAGGAAACAAATGTCTAATCCTTCTTATCTTCCGCCGGCCTCGCGTCGTAAAAGTGATTAACGGCCCGCAGGCGGAAAATAACGGGTACATTGCGCACTCGTTTGATTTTCTAACCGCATTTCGGCGTTTCGTATCCTAGCGACGTATATCAAAACATCTGGGAAATGCTGCAAATTAAAAGTTCGTCTACCGTCGCTGATAGCAAAGACCGATAAATGCGAGCCATTCTGCTGGTAGATCTCGTGGCGGCCAACTAACTGCTTATACCACAACTATAGAAACACCATTAATTGCCAGGCACTTCGAGACGGCATGACTCATTTGCCGCAGACATGGGTGGGAAGCGGGAGGGGACTTTGGAAGTCACAGGGTAATGAACGAAAACGTGCGCTTCACTGAGGTCGAACCGGTTTTGGTTGATGAATTATAAAAGGAATATAATACTATCGACGTAATTTATGGGTACTTGAATTAATATCCTGATATTGTCGACATAAAAGTTTTTACTGGCAGCATGCTGAGCTATTTTGCTCATTGAAGCACAAACGAATTCAGAAAAAAACGGGCAGACTTGACCTTTTGCTAATCACTTCGGGTGTACCTTTGTACTGCGCCATAGCTGTACTATGGCCATGGATGTGAAATACTTCGGGATGAAATGTTGCAATTCGTCAAGTTACCAATTAATCACTGATATTTAGGTTAAAAGCATGTTTTTTTAGTAACTGTCAGCTCCACCGAACTAAAGATGGAAAAGGTACTTGTATTGTGCCTATGGACCGATATGTTTCCCCAATTTTAGCCTCGTAGTTTTTTTTCGGTTTGGGTACATATTGCAAATTCCAAGCTCTTCCACATGTTGTCAGATATCTAAAATACAAGTGAACTGAATGGAGCTGGCGTAGATTAACCCTTTGCCTGCCGGAGTGTGTAAATCGAGTAACTTTCTGGCCAACCTCAGCCTGCCGCAATCGTGTAACTTTCTGTAATTGCTTCCACCCCTAGAGTGGGTGCGACTGGGCCGGCCTTGTCAAGGGCCGGTGATCGATGGGTTGGCGGCACCTTTCATGGCGTGCCTGACTGGTGCGGTCAGAAATCCATCGCATCCTTTGGGAGATGTGTAATTAGGATCGTGTTCAGGCATGATTCTCATTGCAAAATGATGCTTATCTTCCATTTATGCTTGTGAAAGATGCATCCAGCTTACCAAGGCCTGTCATTTGACATGAAGCATGCTACCAATGCTCCGGGGTACGCATTCAATTTCTCCACGTTGTGTACTTGCCTTCCAACTTGCTTATATGATGTTGGGTATGCAATGATAGGTCTCAATCAGAATTGGCCAAAACATCTGTACCTCAGAATAACTCATTTGTTGTGAACACGATAATAACTACAACATTACCATTTAACCTCCCATAAAATATCCATGGTCTCGAGTTGTGCCCACTCACCCTATTATTTCAGGGATCGGGTTTGTTCTGGCTGAATTGGAGAATATATATATATATATATATATATATATATATATATATATATATATATATATATATATATATATATATATATATATATATATATATATATATATATATATATATATATATATATATATATATGCATAGCGTACCAGTGGCATACCGAAGAGGGCATTGGGGGTGGTTGTCACCAATCCCAGAGAAGTTATGAGGTCCCCAAGAATCACATTGTGGCCCCCACAATCATTCTGGGACTCCTAAAAGTGACGCCGGCGTGTCCAAAAAGTGGGACCGGGCCCCTGAAGATACCGCTGTACCCCAGAAAAAGTCGCGCAGGGACCCCCGAAAATCACGCTTGGGCCTCAAACGGTCAGACCAGACCTCTAGAAATCACGCTGGCGGCCCAAGATGTCTCGCCGGGGCCACAGAAAATGACGTGGTCAAAAAAGACTGGCCAGGCCACTGAAAATCACACTGGGGCCCAAAAGGTCGGGACGAACCACCGGAAAATCGCGCTGTGCTCCCCAAAAAGTCGGACCGGGTACCCTGAAAATTACACTGGGGGCCTCATAAGTTCGCATCTGAGTTCCTAAATATCATGCTATATGCCCAAAAAGTCGTGCCGGGGACCTTGATAATCACGATGGGGGCCAAAAGATCGGGTCGTGCCCCTGAAAATCGCACTGGGGCTCACAAAAAGTCAAACCGGGTTTCATTAGAATCACGCTGAGGCTGCAAAAAGTTCGCGCCTGGGCCATGAAAATCACGTTGGTGGCCAAAAATGTCGTGCCAGGTTCTTAAAAATCGCGACGGGGACCCCAAGAGGTCGGGTCGGGGCCCCTGAAAATCACTCTGAGCCTGGTGGTACCAAAAAGTCGCGCCCGGTCATCTGAAAATCACGCTGGGGACTCGACAGGTCGCACCAGGGCCCCAAAAGTCTCATCGGGACCATCCAAGAAAATGAAGCCGGGAAAACGAGAGAAAAAAGTCCTGACGTGGAAAATAATTCCGGGGCCTCACAAATAGCTCCAAAAGCCTCCAAAACGTGTTGGGCCACCAAAAACGTGTCGAGGCCACTAAAACTCGCAATAGGGATCTCAACAAATGAAGACTGGGCCGAACGATTGCATTTAGACCCAAAAAAGTCGCGTCGCTGCCATTGAAAGTCACACTGTGGGCCAAAAATGTCCCACCGGAGCCCAAAAAGTCCAAGCCTGATTCCAAAATATCAATCCCTACACGGAACGTCACTCTGCGGCTGGAACAACTGCGTGAAAGACCCTAAAAACGCGTCGAGCACCGGAAAAGAAGCGTGCTGGGGCACGACAAAGAAGCACCGGAAGCCCTGAGAATCGTACCGGAGCCTACAAACATCCCGCATGGGACTTACAAAAATAGATCTCGACCCCAAAAATCACAAAGGGACTCATAATTGAATAGACCATAGCACATAAAAAAATCCGAATAGATCCTGAAAGATAATTATTTGAAGGACATTTTTTTTGCAACATTAAATGGTGCTATCGGCTGAAGAAAAACTCGTTGAGCAGCCGCAGTGGTGTACCAAAGAGGAAAATGTCCCCCGCCTCCCGAAGGCGTGGCTGCCAAGAATCGCGCCGGGTCCCGAAAAATAGTTCTTGGGCTCCATAAATTCGTGTCGTGGCCCCGATAATTCGCGTAGGGGGTTCTACATAAATGCAGCTGGCACCAAAAACAACTTGCACCGGGCCGAAAATTTGCGCCGGGGCCCGACAAAATCGCGCTGGGGCCCAGCGAAGTGCAACGCTCCCCACGAACTCGCGCCGTGCCCCCAAGTGTCATGCTCGGGACCCAAAATTCCCGTCGGTAGACCGAGAAAATCTGGTCGGGGCATCGAAAATTCCCTTCGGGTCTCCAAAAAAGTGACGCCGATGGCCTTAAATAAGCCTTAATAAGGCTTATTTAAGGCCTTACATTTTATTTATGGCCTTAAATAAAGGATAAATAAATAAAGGATAAATAAATATGGCCTTATTTATGGCCTTAAATAAGGAAAGTAAAGCCGGAGCCCTCCAAAATAAGGAAAATACAGAAAAAAATATATGTCCGAGTCAGGGAAATCGCTCCGGAGCCATAAACATACCACCAGATGCCTTAAAAATCGCATACGGCCCAAAAATACATACTGGAGCTCGAAAAATCGCGGCACGACACAAGAATATGGCGCAAAGGGCCCGGAAAATAACGCCGGGACTCGGACATAAAATCAGAAGGCACTAAAAATTACGTCGAACCCAGAAAGCTGGCTTCAGATCCTACCCGAATTACGCGCTTGGGCCCGAAAAGTCGTGCCAGGACCGTGAGAAATTACACCAGGGCCTCTAAAGTCGTGCTGGATCCCATAAATGAGCATCGGGAGCCACGATTACAGCGTGACCCTAATAATACAACGGGAGGCCGAAAATGCACCGGGCCCTCCAAAGTGTACCGAATTTCGCAAATTGCGGCAGGTCCCTATAGCATGCGCTGCAGCTCTAAATAAACACACCGGGAGCTTTAGAAAAACACCACGGTGTCCATAGAAGCACACCGGGGCCATGAGACCGAATCGGGCCTCAAGAACAGGCTGGGACCTCAAAGCACCACATGGCCCTAAAAAAGAACAAAAAGACTGGACACCAAATATACACATCGTGATCTTCACAAGACGCGCCGGTATTTCAAAAATATCGTCGGTGCACGAAAATCGGCAAACCTTTAAAAAGAGCTGGATCTTCAAAATGTACCAGGCCCTTAATCCGCGCCGTCAAGGAGAGGGGAGTTGTTAACGGCCCTCACCCCCTAATGTTTTTTTTTCGCGATTAGTGGAAGAACGGCGCATTGCAGCGCGTCGAAATTTGGCATAGCTTTTCCCACATCAATTTGGCCTGTTGTGTCAAAATGTTGAGGTCAGATCACCTAGGGTCAACGAGTTAGTCAAGGTTAAGTGAGGTCACCTCCAGAAATGTTCAACCAGTCGTCACGCTTTAACGAATAGAGATATTTTAATGAAACTTTCAGCGTTTGGTCATCTTTACGGACGAAACAAAACGCACCAGAGGAATGTTCCCTGTTTTTGATTACTTATTAGTTTTGTATATTTGCCAATAAGAGATTCTGAAGATCGGAGATTTTGGCTGAAGTAAGCATTTTTTTTATGAGAGCAAGTTGAATTCGAACAACGTCTTTCGGTCCACTCGGACCCACTATAAAAATAAAAATTAAAGAAAATTAAAAACTCAAACTTTTCAAATAAAAAAGATTTTTGGCTGGGTAGAAATGTTAGGGTTATGGTCGATTTCGTCTTCCTTTTCTGATTCGAAATATTTTTTTCTCAAATTTCCCCAAAATGAACTCCCCAGAGCCAAAAACATGATAAAAGTCTTGAAAACTTAGGCCCCCTAGTGACGTCACTTTTGGGGGGATAAACTTTTGGGGATGGTGTCTGGCCCTACTCGTCGAGCGCTTTCCGATGACGCCTCTTTCGTTTTCGTGCGACGCTTAGTTTGGAGATTAGAGGGGCTATGACCCCCCCCCTCCTCCGAGACGGGGTGTGAGGATATGACCGAAAAGACGGGGAGGGTTAATACAAATTGGCTGGAGTCCTAAAACACATCCACAAGACTATCATGTGGAAGCAATTAGCAAAGCGTAGGCCTAGCAGAAACCGGAAAATCTTGAAAATCACGAAGTATGGCGAATGCGACGAATGCGCAGGGCGGGTGTACAAGTGGAGGAACGTTGTCGTTTTGGCGACCAAGCGTCATAAACCGAAATGCCTGAAATTGGAAAATTTTACATTTAAAAGTGATTTGTTTCCGGTTTAATTTCAGCAGTGTCGGGTGACTTACCAAGGGACACCAAGGGTTAGAGTTGAAATTCGGTGACTCAGAGACGATGGTGATATATTGGGCTCTTCCCCAGGAATTTAAGTTCGTCGATAATAATTATATTTAAAAAATATAAAATGTGCCCCTTTGAAAAATAGTGGTAGAAATCCAAGGTTTATTTTTTTTAATGGGGATAGTTGGGACCCCTCCAAATCGGTTCCCCCTGGCACGAATCCTAGGCACTCTACTTACATATATATATATATATATATATATATATATATATATATATATATATCCTTCGTTCTGGGCTCGATTGCTTACCGCCCTGCCATCGTGCCATATTTGGAGGACAGCCCGATCGCGAACCTCGCCACGGAAATCGGGACCATCCGACCGCCGAGCCGGCGAGAGGGTATCAGGTGGCAGACCGGAGGGGAGGTCTGACAGGCGATCACTCTTTCGAGACAGGTCAATGGGCAGCCCGCCGGTGACTCAGAGTTACACACTTGTGGCAGTACAGCCGCAAATCGGCAGACCGGCTGTGGCAGTGAAAGGGGGTAACATTGCGAATTCAATTAATCATATGTAATCCAGTGAATTAGGAATTGGGGATCGGTGATGGTGCCCCTCTGAGTGATAGAGACAGAATTACTGCTGACAATCTGAAAAAGGGGATTATCCGTGTGTATGGAGAAATACGAGAGATTGTGATTGGTGTTCGTCCGTTTGACGACTTGTGAGATATTGGGGTTGATCGTCGTCTGTCGGGAATCACAACTAGCCATCAGTTAACAGGTGCACTACCATCTTTTACCCCACTCTCCGTACTCATCCGTTCGACCTTCAGCGAGGCAGGATTTGCATTGTGCAGCTTCCCAGGTCCGCTTTGCGCTAGATTGCTATGGAAATTATTCCTGGAAGCCATTACAGGGCCGGAAAGCTCCGAGTAAAATCAAAGGAAAGCAACACACCCTGCAGTTAGCTAATGCAACAGTGACATAGGTAAACGAGCTCCACGAACTGTACTGACTAATTAACTTCTGTGGAAGAATATACGATCAAGAAGATAGACTAATGAATTTGTGCTGTTGACAAACCAGCAAATGAAAGTAAATGAAAGGCTCTATGGTGTGGTTGGGGATTTTCAGGCTTGAGTTTGCTTGACCTGATCTTATGGCACGACCTGACCTGACCTTATGATTTTCTCATTCGTACTTGTAAAACGAAGGGCATTCATATACATTATCAAATACATGATTCAATGCACGATCCCATCCCCAAAAATCATGTTATATGATGCTATGATGCTATGATGCAATGGTGTTATAGCATGGCACCTCCAAACTCATCGAGTTATTTTTAAATAGCGTTCCCTTCTGGACCATCTTATCATGCATCTTGCAGATTGTCTTCAGTCGTAGTATAAGTACAGATGTCTCCACATGTCTTAGGGAAGATGCTTGATACATGGTGGCTGACGTCTATCGAGGTAAAAAGGTCTGCTACTCGGCCACGAGCGTACGTGACAGCCATTTGAAAAATAGCTGTAGTTGTGGAAACAACTTGTGGTACTGTATTATCATTGGGTATGGTTTCATCATATGGTTCAAATTATTCCATGGTTATTCATCATCAGGCCGTTTTACTTCTTAGCATACCCAATCAATTATTTTTTTTCATAACCATCCAAATATTATACGTCCTTCTTATTGTATTTAAGCACAACATGTATCATGAGCATACTGAAGCAACATAGTAGCTATGATCGAGGTGACAGGGAGGGGGGGGGGGGAGGGGGCTGCAAAAAAACGCTATCGCGCGCGGTAGAGTCCATAGGCTCTAACGTCGCCGTGGTAAGCAGGTCGCCTACGAACTATCGCAATCCAGAGACTGAACTCGACGCCGTGAGCCGTGATGCCAGCGAGAAGACAACGTTAGAGAGAGATGTCCTGTTCAGATCCAGCTGAAGTATTCGAGTTCTTCAAGCTGCCTCTGGTCACCATTTTGTCGTCTGTCCGGAAGACAATGCCCCCTACTGCGACGCATGATTGGCAAGCTTTGATAGGGAGCTCTTCAGGCACCACACAGCTGGTAGCTTTCAGTACGACTTCAGCATCGGCTCCGTGTTTTCTCCGAAAGCGATTACGCCGAACCAATTCAGATCCCTGCGAGAAGCTCTCACCCGCCACTCGAAGGCCGACAAAACATGGTGCGATGCTGAGAAAGCAGAACTTGGACCAAGAGGCGAAGATCGCCCGGCGAGATGAAGCGGGGACCATCCCACTGCGTGTCATTCGCACGGCATACTACGGCCACAAGAAGTCACTGCCCCACATCGCGTTTGAGAAGCTTGTCGTTCTCCAGCACCGCTGCGTACAAACATGGCCAACATCATTCACTCG
This sequence comes from Ashinkailepas kermadecensis, assembly GCA_034440615.1. NCBI lineage: Eukaryota > Metazoa > Arthropoda > Thecostraca > Neolepadidae > Ashinkailepas > Ashinkailepas kermadecensis. Next base: position 383,930 of record JAOTOM010005082.1, on the reverse strand, counting down.
ATGATGGCCATGACCAAAGAGAGAGACTCTGTGAGTAATGTGATGCAATCGAGGCTGTCAAAGTACGTCAGCTACCAGCCCTGTGTATCGCTGATGGTGGACACAGTGACCATCTGCCGACTGACACTGGACGTGACTGCAATCACGACATTACCTGACCTGACCCGGACAGATGGTACCTGACTACAGGTACAGATGGTACCTGACGCCCCACCCGGACAGATGGTGCAGAGCTTCGTCATTGGGGCTCCAACAGGCTTCATGGTGCATCTGTGTAATGGTCACGCTGACTCACAATGTCTCAAATGTATACTATGATCAAAGTTGTGAATGCACATGCGTAGTGTGCCATTTGCCATCAGAAGTGTGCACGACTTGTAACATGCACATATCACGTTTTCATCAGTCGCGGCACATTTGCGTCATATATTCATATTGGCAGAGTGAAACATTTGGTTTGAGATGACCCTTGGTGTCGCCAAGGGTGCCCTAAGGACACCCGTCGTGACCTCATCACACTCATTGACGCCTGTCCATACACTATGGTATATACCAAGTAATCGACTATGCCTGGAGGACGGGCGGTGGGACAGAAATGGCTTCCAGTAATACATCTTTTTATAATACCAGTCGACCATGACCTAAGATGACTTCGAGGTAAATTTGTCTCGCGGTATATTCCATGTGCTTACAACGACTTCCTGTATGTTCAGGGTCATAACTTAGCTGATTGTGTTGGAAATATCAACAAGAGAAGAAATAAATTGGCAGGAAAAGCTCCCTCAGTCAATGATGGCTGTGTATGATCTGCGAAATCGCAGCTGAGCACTATATCCGTCGCCCCACCGAGGTGAATAGGCTGCGCAGAGGGAGCCGCCGTCAGTCCGGCGCCTCGCCTTGTCAAACTGATCCACGCATAAATGTATGTGCACGCGCCGTGACTGGCTGTGGTAGGATAGCATAAACAGGAGAACGTACGGTCGCTGCCAGCGGCAGCGATGGGTAGTTCCGTATGCTGATTGCGGATATGATAAGGGAATGCATTGACATCTTTTCTACCCGAATGTTAACTAAATTTTCTTCGCACTCGATCACAAGAAGTTGAGTAATTTATGTGTACAATGTCAATGGTAGTAAATAATTTATATTTTCTCTGTTGACCTGTAATAGGTGTAGATTTCTGAAAATTATTGGGATGGTACAATATATGAAGACCATGGACAGGCCAAAATGGATTGGGGGAATGCTACATAGGATCCCATGCTAAAAGTTGGAATTATTTAGGACGTAGGGGGAGGGGACACAACCAACATTGGACGGGGGCCAAGTGCCCTCCCAAAAGCATACAAAGCCACACCCCTGTTGCCATATGTGGTTCATCTTATTCTTCGGATGTGAGCGCACCATCAACATATAGCAAGAATGGTGCAGCTACCATGCTCACTTTACCACTTTTACATTTCGCTTCAGTTTAAATCACTGCTCATCACCAAATCCGTGTCTTGTTCAGCCTGCATCAGTGCACTGAGCAGTGGTTGCGTCACGTTAGCCTGCAGTTACACATACTGCTGAATGTTGAGATATAAGTGACTGGATGCCAAATTGAAGATCATATATAGATCAAGACATTCTTCTTTGTTCCATTCTAGCATTCATCAGGGATAATTCGCGCTCGCACACTGGCGTACGGGTCTTACTGTGAGCCATCAACATGTGACAGCCTGGTGGTGTCTGATATTCTGTAGGTGACAGGCTGGACACTTGTTTCACCTCTGTCAGTACCTGCCCCTGTTCGCTTGGTTTATACTTGCTCCTATGTTTAAAGCGTTCTAATAAATACAAGTTTCACTTGTTTCACCTCTGTAAGTACCTGCCTCTGTTCGCTTGGTTTATACTTGCTCCTATGTTTAAAGCGTTCTCATAAATACAAGTTTCCTGAAGATTCAATTGGATACTGTGCATGCATAGGCATATCAGTAGCATAGTATTCGTTTCTGGAACACAGCTTGCCAAAGTAATCTCTCATTTTCGCCTTCCTGACTCCCCCTCGCAGCTCCCCAAATATAGTCTGGCACCAGAACTGCTATGTGGGGGGGGGAGAGGCAAGTGATACCCCTCCCTCATGTTATTTGTTCAAGGATAGCCACCAAACTCGTAGCGCAGTAGCGACGACATTTGGCATGCCTTCCGACAATTGAATAGTAAACCTTTTGATGTTGCTATTTTTATCTGAAGCCTCAGAGTTACCGAGATAGACGAGGTCAAAGTCACATCATGCATACATACCCATGAAATACCCATGCCCATGCAAATGCATACATCATGCATTTGCATACCCAGAAATTCCAACTTAGTATACATAGCGCAGCACCCAGGCTATATGTGATCGAACGCATTATCTTCCATCAGCGTGTTGTGTTTCAGTTGCTATCATGCAAAGTCGTGAAGGCATGATCCAAAATGTGCACCTGTACCCGACCCCACAGACATGACGGAGTGCCGAAATGTCATTGATCGTTCATTTCAGGCAGCTATGTAGCATCACATGCTCTTATTAAATACATTGATACGCCTTCTACATGTATTTCAATTCTTGCACTCATTCAAGGTCATATTAGATGAATGACCCAGGAGTCCCGGGTGGCAAAAGCGGATCACCTATTTGCAGGCAATTCATTTACAGGGTAGATTTCAACGTTTTATTCGAATTCAGCACGACTTGTTCCCACCCAGTGCAAAATTATAGAAATAGAACATAGGTCTTCGTCGGTTAATGACCCTAGAATGACCCTAGATTATCCAACGGCATGGGTGATTATCACTTTCCGTCTAATACAATTATCGTGTCATGATTATGACCTGGGGGGTAAGCTTAGGGCAGGGCACTACATCTGCGTCTTTCCCAGATGTCTACGAGAGAGAGAGAGCGAGAGAGAGAGAGAGAGAGAGAGAGAGAGAGAGAGAGAGAGAGAGAGGGAGAGAGAGAGAGAGAGAGAGAGAGAGAGAGAGATTATATATATATATATATATATATATATATATATATATATATATATATATATATATATATATATATATATATATATATATATATATATATATATATATATATATATATATATATATATATATATATATATATATATATATATATATATATATATATATATATATATATATATATATATATATATATATATATATAAGAGAGAGAGAGAGAGAGAGAGATAGAGAGAGAGAGAGAGAGAGAGAGAGAGAGAGAGAGAGAGAGAGAGAGAGAGAGAGAGAGAGAGAGAGAGAGAGAAGCCAGATATTAATGTCGTGTAAATACCAAACGTAAAACAAACGTCATCAGTGACCGAACCAGACTGATCCGACAGTACCTAAACGTCCTGACTATACAGCTCTGATTCTTTGAGTCCCGACTAGCAAGCGGTACTAAACGCCTCCACGGTGCAGGTCTCATTCTTCGAGTGCCGGTTAGCAAGCGGCACCACTGCAGCGCTGATGACCATATTCTAAATACCAATCACGGCTTGCTCTTTTTACAGCATCCATAGACTAACCAGAAAGACGTCCTCTGAGCACATGGAGAGCAAAGGCTATTGTTGCAACGATCACTTTGGAAGCATAATTTACTAAGTTAAACCACACACGTGACCCACAAGTGTTATTCGTGACTGAAAGTTGTCTTTATCTCGTATATTATTTGTTACTGTGGGCGATGATGAGTTATCGCAAAGCCATGCCTTCTGTCATAATACTCCATGCCACGACGCGCCGTATTTACTGCTCAATTCTAGACAGATAGTTGAAAATGCAGTGAAACTCAACGCGAAGTGCTGAAGCATGACGGTCACACGTACCAAATCCAGATGGCAGCTTTTGGAAGCACATCTTTATGTACCCATTGTTTGCATAATGATGTCCATGTTTATCGCATTTCTGCTTATGATGGCAGAGCTGATGTACCAGATTGCTACTTCCTGATGTGAATTGCTTCCAGTTACTTCAATGCGTTGCAGTTATCGCGATTTTTAGGGTAATCGACTCTTGATCGTTAGTTCGAATTCCACAACCAGCGTGAGAGGTGGGGAGGCTACATTGGCTGGCAGTTTAAGATGTCGTAAAATAATCCAATGTTCTGTCGTAGCTTCCTTTTAACTGCATTTAGGTGTTCTAACAATTTTATGTGCTACTTAGAAAGTGCTTAGCATAATGAACTTAATTTAATTTTAGAGCTGGATATTTAACGCCACACAGCCAATTCTGTCATCACGTCTGTGTGGCTCAGGATGGTGCTTGCCCATCCCTACACTGTCCATCTATGCACGACCTGTCCTACCCGTCCCGAACAGTGTGAACACACGGGCGAATTAGAGATGTTCATCATGTCAAATCAAGGCAGTAATTGTCGTAAACCCTGCCCGGCCTAAATCTGAGACGGTCTCTCTTAATCATGTGCTAATCCAGACACACCTCATCAACGCTCTAATAATGCCAGCTTAGTCAGCAGTTCATACCCATACAATTGTAATATGTAAAACTTTCGTTTTTATCAAGCACTGACAACACCTATTCGCATGTCTTTAATTTCCCATTTCTGGCTATTCGTTAGCAGCAGCTATTGCTTGGATCGCCGTCTTTTTTAGTGCTGATTATCTCTGATCGGATGGCTGACAATTTTCCATTGCAATGCTGCTGGTATAGCGTGTGAGCCTGCTGCTCCCTATCCCCAGCCCTGCACCCTGCACCTCCGGTTGCATCCCTGTCAGCTTTTTGCCGCTGGTCTGCCAACTTTTCACTTCACCACCGAAAACGTCTCACTGCCGAGCCGGCCGGGTCGCGCCGCGGCTATTGGCGCATCTGTAACGACGCCAGTCGAGCGGGCCGCATGCAAATGCTCACATTTTGCGCCGCCGGCATGCTGCCGGCCCGCCGGACCCAGTCACGGCCGCCGTGGTGGAGGCGCCCGCCCATCAGCGACAGCTGAGTCGCGCGCACGTGCCGTGAACGGCAGCACCATGACGCCATGGAACGGGTAGTGGCCAACTTCGAGCCTCGCGACTTTCCGACGCCAATGGGGCTGTGCGGCTAACCAGCTACCCACGACAGGGGATGGGGGGGGGGGGCGTATGTAATGTCTGCAATGGCTTGTCACATAATCATTGCATGGCTGTTATGCTCTGGATTTTGTGAGACGGGAATTGTGCATTAGTGTGTTTCTGATGATTATACATATATGTTACATGTATGTACTTAGGCATATGTGCATATTTGCTATTTTGGTGCACATACTTAAATACAGTTATCAAGTGGTGCTGATGGTCATGCGAAGAATGTCGCCACGATATCGCTGACCACTGCAGTCGATGCGCCCCTAACCCCCCCCAAGCCACGATATCGCTTGTACGATGTCGCACGATGTCTAGCTATTCGTTACCAGCAACTATTGTTTGGATCGCCATCTTTTTTTGTGCTGATTATCTCCGATCGGATGGATGTCGCACGATAAGCTGAGGCGTGAACACAATACCTCCTACAAATTTATATATGTATGCTTTGTAAGCTTCAGTTTATTAGATGAAAGCTGAGTAAGAACACAGCCAGGGGAGAGAGTGAACTTAGAGGCGTACCGGACCACAGACCTCATTTGTGCCGCCTTTAAAGCGGGGGGGGTTGAATCGGCCGAAATTTTGTTTCGAGTTAGGGCTGTTAAAGTAAAAAAAATTCGTAGCACCAGACCACAAAATCGGCGCTGATGCGCTTCCCGTATATCCGCAAAAGGGAAGTGTTCTTGGCAACACTAGCGACTTCTTTGATGTATATTGATATGCTATATAGTTTCAAGGTCATGTTAGGTCACCGAGGTCAAGTCAGGTCAAGTTCATGACAGGTTAATGGAACCAAACTTGGTCAACTGGAATGTTGTCATAAATGCACTACTGTTTTCCATTTGTACTGTTTGTCATTGCGTTTCCATACTTTATTCATGTACTTCACTCCTTTCTTCGCGAAGCCGATTGCGCCGAGCTGCCCGACGGATCAGTCGGGTGGGCGGCCCGGTTCCGGTAACTGGAACAGGTAACTGACTTGATAAAGTGCTGCTATATAGGTGACCTGAGGTCAAATGTCGGGTCTAGCATCTGTATTGCATCATTAGTAATGTCCAAAACATCATTGACGCCCATTTTGGAGCATTTAAGCACAATGACAGCGATCCATAGCAATGACAAGCCAAGCCACGCAAAGCAAGACAATTGTGACAAATGTGACCTCATTTGACGTTGAAGATTTTGACCTAAGGTCATGAAATTTGCACACAATAGAGTTCACTACCGTACCCATCTACTCTGCGAATTTCGTTCCTCCAGTTTTAATAGGAGCCGATATTTTATGGGGGGGGCGGAATCCGCCTCCCCCCACCCTCCAGTGCGCGTAATTCTCAGAGGCCCTCCAGGGCGCGTGTTAAAGGAGTCTTACGTTATAGTGTGTGTGACGTTAAGGTGCTGAAGTTTGGGGCTGGGCGGGGGACGTCTCCCAGGTGTTTAGTGTTTTTAGTTTATTTTACTCCTCCACAAGCTAATTTATTGTAGCGGAGGGTTGACGAGGAAGTTGGTTTTGCCAGGTTGTTGGCATTAGCCCATTCTTGTCGAAGAGCACCGAGGGATCTTTACCGTGCGGACACGGAGGTAATTGTTCACACCGCCTATCGCGCCGGCTGTCGCGTGTTAGTTGTTAGTAGTGGGTTAGCGATAGCGATATGCATTCATGCAGGGTTATGTGTCATGTTAATGCGGTGTTTTGCAATTCGGTTCATCTAGGTCCGTTGCACCTCTGAGAAGCCGATCTACATTACGAATTGCAAGGCAAATCGGCTCAACTACGTCCGATGCCACCTCTGGGTAATCGTTTCATGTGATGCTAATTTTATGGCAAGTTGGCTCATCTACGTTCGACGGCACCGATAAGTAGCGATTTATTTCGAATGGGGAAGCGAATCGGTTGCTGCACGTCGGATGCCATTCGTGGATGGCTATTTACGTTTTTCCTCTCAATGTATGCGCCGACATGCAGTGCGCGTTGGAGTGCGTGTTGGTGATGTGGTGTCTGCAATACTCCTGCTAGGTTGGTGGTGTAGATATAGACAATAGTAATTGGAGGAGTTTTGTATGTTTGTCACCCAGAAGTGATGAATCCGAGAGGATGATGCCCTCTTATTGGCAGACGGCCTGAAGTGGTTGAAAGGTTTTGGGTTCGAGCCTCACCTGTCGCTACTCTTCGCCCGCGACCAATCGGCGTGATAGATTGGCGACGCTACATGACTCAACGGTCGACGTGTCGTAAAAACCAATAACCAACCAATAACCAACCTTTCAGTGTCCAATCTACTACAGTCTAGCAGGATGGGACCTATACTTGATGTGGTGTTGTAGGTGTCGCAATAAAGTGTGGCATAATTGTCATCCTCTAGTTGAGGCTGTGCTAGTTTTGTGCAACTGGTTCTAAGCCTAGTGAGGATGACTTCCTTTTGAGGGCGTGGTTGGTTAGATGTGCCTAGCGTTGGTTTGACGTTGAGGGTGTAGTTGGAGCGGTGAGGTGCAGTACTGTGTTGTGTCCATGTGTTCTGGTGATGCATACGTATGTGGCGTTGTAGGAGTGCTTTGCAATCGTCTATCGAACATTTCATGTTGGGATAAGTGGTCAATGCTAGGGCTAGCTTTGCTAGCCCGTCTGCTTGCTCCTTTCCTCGAAAGCTGAAGTGGCCCGGAGTCCAGAGGAAGGAAAAGTTGTTTACGTTGCGGACCAAGGTTTGTTGGATTCGATCAATGACTGAATGTGGGCACTCGTGTGTGTTGTCAATTGACAGATGGACTGATTGGGAAACTGCACAAATTATTACGCTTCCCGTTTTGCGCCTCTTTGGAAGGTCGATAGCGGTCAGAATGGCCAGTGTTCCAGCGGTGTAGATGGGAACGTTAGTCGGTAGACGTTTGGAAAGCCCAAGGCCTGGTCCAGTAATGCCGATGCCTACTTTGGCGTCATGTTTTGACACATTCGTGAATATGAGTGTTCTGTAATTGTTATTATATATGTCATATGCTATATTATGTTTGTTATATTTATATTTGTTATTATATGATATATATATATATATATATATATATATATATATATATATATATATATATATATATATATATATATATATATATATATATATATATATATATATATATATATATATATATATATATATATATATATATGTAATTGTTATAAATATATGTGAATGTTTCCAATTGTTTTGCGGACAATGTGAAGCCCCAAGTTTTATACTACTTTGCTATGTGGTCCACCGCTGTTTCAATGGAATTATCGGTAATTAGGAAGCATTGTGCTGTTCTCCAAATGGCTATGTCGCCCGCGAAAAGTGAATATTGAAGTGATGTGTCGGTGTGATCAGCAAATATGTCGTTAATCATGATGAGGAAGAGGCTCGGCGAGAGCACAATCCCAGGCCTTGATCCTGAGATGTGGCGCTTGATGTGACTCTGCCGCATCTGACCTTAAGAGTCCTGTATCTGAGGAAGTTGAAAATGAAGCGTGCCATGTGTCCGCGCAGGCCTAGCCTGTGAAGTTTGTGTGTTAGTGCGGACTTGTGTACTCGGTCGATTGCGGCGGTGACGTCTAAGTATGCAGCTGTTGTGCGTTTGATGCGTAGACCACTTTTGATGTCGTGCACTAGCCTGATGAGATTGTCTGTAGTTGATGTTTGACGCTGAAAACCACACTGAAATTCGTCGAGAAGGTTCTTGTGCTGGAGAAAATGTCGCAATCATGTGCTTACCATGCGCTTGACCAGCTTACTAGCGCAGCTATTTAAGCAAGACAGGCCTATACCCTTTTGGGTGGAACAGTTTGTGTGC